>SKCR01035465.1:0-105370 GCA_019454045.1 Zanthoxylum bungeanum
AATAAAACGATCCTGAAATAAACACCACACATCAAAATCATCACCTAAAGGCTCTGTGCCCATATCATCTATCAACGCTCAATGGCTTTGCCCACAACATCTTAAGAAATCAATACATTTACTTAATATTTACAAATAGTGTGCTCAGCATGACAAATAAAATATTAATCCTAAATCCTACACTTCTAAAGCTTATCCCAGGACACTTGCGAGGGTGACTGCCACTTGGGTGATCCACGTCTCGAGCATGACTTCCAAAGCTGTAATGGTTGACCAATCTAGAAGCCAACTTGCAAAACTAGAAACTGGTTTGGTGTGAGTTATAAAAACTCAGTAAGTAACCATGCACAACCAAAACATAAAAGTCAAACATGTTATAACATTTAATATATATATATATATATGAACCATCAAATCATTATGAGATCAGAACCCCTATTTATCCTGATTTTACCAATTTTCTAATAATCCCTCGAATTTTCATCGGTCCTTAACTAACCGAACATACGAACTCAATACCCAAATGCCTACTGGTTGTTACACATATGCGAAATTCTTCTAAATTAATCTTTATTCTCTTTCGGTCATATATCAAAACTATTTCATAACTACATATGCATTTATGATTCTAAGAACGTCTCTTGTACCAACTTTGAAAGCTATCACTTAATAATGATATAAATCAAATTTTAAAGTCTTTATTTACCTTTGCAAATATTTACAAATACTTTCCATACTAGAGCTTACATACATACATGTCCAACCTTACCAATCATATATACTCAAATATCTAACAAATATACATACCTGGGACGCTCTCAATATTAGCACCATCATATACCTATATCCGAACATATAGAATGCAGTATAACCGACAATAACATCATACATACCCTCTCGAATTGCTCAAGCACATAATAATAAATCATAATAAAATATATGTCATCATGAATACACCTCAAATCATCAATCAGTACCCTTACACATTCATATACCGAACACACACTCTTGTACAATCAATCACATACATCATCAGGTTCCGAAAGGAACAAGAAACCACAATCAATCAATCATTTTTCTCTTCTCAATTGCAAATTCATACAAACAATCAGATACGACATCAAATAGAGAACATAAATCATACACTGTTTTATCATCAGCTTAGTCGTACATATATGTATATACATCACACATATGAATATACGCATTATTTCGAATTCAAAGACCATAGTCTTTAATAGTCTTCATCTCATTTACTTATCAATCAAACATAATCCGTTTTCAGAATTCTTATCTGAAAAGATTGATACAGTATCTTACCAATTATACATTTCTATTCATATACGTAGTCTATCAATCACGTACTTTTATTACTCAGTAAAGGCTTAGCTTATACCAACCCAATCTCTATACAGCTAAATCGTATGCATTAGTCAATAACAAACCATAACGCACTTCCACACATGCTAATACAAATTCAAAAATCATAACTTATTTTCTTTACCAAACACTTAAATCATACTTATCTTATCGTCTTATACGTATACAATTACATGAACATATACTTATACATATACATATTAATTCAAATATACAAATATATATCATTACAGGTTCATACAATTACGTACATTCATACATACACATAGACATTAAGCTCATCACATATCTATCTCACTTCATATCATATCAATAGCAAAATTTGTACCTGTAGTGGTCGATTAACTATTCATAACCCTGAACTCCATTCTCAAAACCATCTCCTACTATCCTCATTTTATCCTAAACATTTCCAACCATGTGTGTGTGTATATATATATATATATATATATATGAATCAACATTCAAGTATTCATCGCATGGGTTACTTACTTGACCTTGCGAGCGCTCCAAGTCCTAGTCAAGTCTGCCAAAACAAACGGCGAAATGCGGTCAGAATCGCGATTTATGATATTCTCGACTTAACTACGATAAAATTCCGGATCTTTTTGGAACAACCAAATCAAGTCTGATTTCAATACTTTCAGTTCCATTACTCTTAAAATATCATTACAAACTATTCCAAACCACTAATTCACTTAAATCCCTAGTTTACACGTTTTTAGAAAATCTTCCGAAAAATTTCTGCAAACGCTATGGAAAGGTCCCGAACCTACCCGGATTTATCGAAATATGTTCTTAATATCATATATAACTCACTTTTACCTAGAAACCCATTTTTACCGGAAACTTACATATTTTATCGGATCGACCAAACTCATTCCGTTTTCACTCGAAAACTATCAAAAGCACATATTCAATATACTTATGTGTAGGGGTTTTATGGAGAAAATCCGGTAACGCAGCGGAATCGCGAAAATCAAAATTTTCCGATTTCAAAATTTTTCTTGGATCAATTAAATAACTTATTTATTTAATTACCCAATTATCAAATTCTAAAAAAAATTACATATGGCATATGTATAATTCATCCGTCACAGGTATCCGGATATATCCCAGAGATATAGATGTAAACGTCAAATCTCTATAGGGACAATCCCGTCGACGTCTCTATTAGCAATCTCTAAAAGAACACTTAGAATTGACTTCTAAAGTGTACCACGGGCCCATGGTTTTTATCTGATTGCTAATCATATATGGACTACCTATGCTTTGTACACAGAACTGACGGATCCTATCTCGACGCACACAAGACACCATGAGGATCTATCCACACCCTAACAAACAGGCGGAGGTCTGATCTAAATAGATCGGTGACGTGACTGCCATCTAAGTGTAGAAGATGTCTCATATGCCCACAGTGGTATCTCAAGTCGAAGAATCGCAAATGTTACTCAACCCGAGAAGATTTTTATTGATGTTGATGTACCATCCATTAAGAATCTTCGGTGAGTCGTTCAGTGTTTATCCGCTATAAACACCTACACGTCTATACGAGTCTCCAAGACTCATGGTTCATTGAGAAACCATTGGAATCATATATTCCAGCATACGACATGTACTGATCTCAACGGGTTTACTTTACTGACCAAGTAGTGTAAACCTTGACCAGGAACTGTCTGAGAATGACAACGTCATGATACAACTCAATGTCAGTTGCGACGTTTTTGCAACTGTATCATGACTAACCATCCTAAGGTCTATTACGTCTTTACCATATAAAAATATATATTATATTATAGAAACTGCTCATTTTATTCATAATAAAACGTTTACAATAGTATTTTCAAGGAAATACAACGGGGCTCTGAGCACCAACCCCAACAAAATCTCACACTTGCTCTAGTGCTAATATTGATTGTATCTAATACCATCGACTCCACATATTTATCAAATAAATTCGGAGGTATGGCCTTCGTAAGCGGGTCTGCTACATTATCTTCACTCGGTACCTTGCACACGACAATATCCCTTCGCGACACAATCTCTCGAATGATGTGGTACTTGTGTTCCACATGCTTCGACTTTTGATGCGCCCTCGATTGCTTTGCTTGCGCAATGGCTCCAGTATTATCACAGTATAACAGAATCACATTCTCGATACTTGGGACAACTCCCAATTCTGTGATAAAGTTTCTAATCCATACAGCTTCCTTTGCAGCTTCAGAAGCTGCAATGTATTCAGCTTCTGTGGTGGAATCTGCTGTTGACCCCTGTTTGGAACTCTTCCAGCAAACTGCACCTCCGTTAAGGGTAAAGAGGAATCCAGATGTAGACTTTCTATCATCGGGATCCGATTGGAAGTCGGAATTCGTATACCCATTAACTTGCAGTTCACTTCCTCCATAAATAATCAACTTATCCTTAGTACCTTAAGATACTTCAGGATATATTTAATGGTCATCCAATGGTCATTTCCTAGATTGGACTGATATCTACTAGTTACGCTAATAGCGAAACTGATATCAAGCCACATGGCATACATTATGCTACCCAAACACGAAGCATAAGATTGGTTAGACATTCTAACCTTCTCATCTTCTGTTGTGGACTCATCTTCTTTGAAAGATTAATCTCATGTCTGAACGGTATATTTGATGTCTTACAGTTATCAAAATTGTACCGTTCCAAGATCTTATCTATGTACGTTGATTGGGATAACCCAATCAGCTTCCTCTCTCTATCTATATAGAGTTTTATGCCTAAAACATAGGAAGCTTCCCCCAGGTCCTTCATGGAGAAATTCTTACAGAGGTAAGCTTTGACGTCTTGCAACATCTCTATATCATTCCCAATGATTAGGATGTCATCAACATAGAGGACTAAAAATACGACCATGCTCCCACTGGCCTTCTGATACACATAGGATTCTTCAGAATTCTTGAGAAAACCAGACGATCTAATAATCTCATCGAATCGAAGATTCCAACTTCGTGAAGCTTGTTTAAGTCCATAAATGGACTTCTTAAAAGATACCATACCTGAGTTTTCGCTGGACGCAAAACCTTCCGGCTGTCCCATATAGATTTCTTCATCGAGGAATCCATTTAGAAAAACCATTTTGACATCCATTTGCCAAATCTCGTAGTCATGATACGCAGCTATTGAAAGCAAAATCCTAATAGACTTAAGCATAGCTACTGGCGAAAAAGTTTCATCGTAGTCGACGCCAGGTCGCTGCGTGTAACCTTTTGCTACCAGTCGGGCCTTATAGATTTCAACCTTTCCATCAGGCCGGTGCTTCCTCTTGTAAACCCATTTACAACCGATATGAATAATTCCTTCGGGAAGCGGAACCAAGTCCCAAACTTGATTCTTATGCATTGAGTCTACCTCGGATTTCATGGCACTTTGCCATTTCACAGAGTCGATGTCCAACATCAATTCTCTATAGGTAAAAGGATCAGTCTCTTCAACTAAGAGAACATCGAGACTCTTTTCTTGTATCAATTACAAGCGTTCAGGAGGTCTAGATACCCTTTGTGACCTATGGAGTTTGTGTGTTGAAGGTTCTTCATCTACTTGAACTTCAGGTTCCTCCGTTGGTTCGTTGTTTTCAGGTTGGACTTCATCAAGTTCAACTTCTAGAAATTTTGCGAAGCGAGCTACGAACACATTTCGATGTTCGGTATCATAGAACAGATATCTCTTCGTATTCGAAGGATATCCAACAAACCTAAACTTTTGCCATCGAGGCGAAAGCTTATCTTGCTGAGTCATCCTGACATAGGCAGGACAACCCCAAACCTTAATATAACTAAGATTTGGTCTCCTATAGGTCCATATCTCATACGGAGTCATAGGAATAGCTTTCGAAGGAATCTTATTCAAAAGATGTGCAGTTGTTAAAAGAGAGTAGCCCCATAAGTAATAGGGAAAATCTGTAAAACTCAACTTTGATCGGACCATATCCAATAAAGTCTGATTTCTCCTCTCAAACACTCCATTGTGTTGTGGAGTACTTGGAGGATTTTTTTCTTGGTTCATGAACGATTCTCTTAATCGCATCATCATACTATACGCATCTGTCATGCAATAGTATTGTTTCTTGATTCCCGGTGCCAGTGAACTTAAGATGTATGACTTAACTTTTAAATCATCATCTTTCCAAGCTTGAAAAACTTGGTGTTCCTCCGGTGTTGCATCCTCAGACACAGCAAGGGGCAGCAGACCCTCAAGTACATATCCCAACTTCTCGGAATCAATGACAATCCTTACATCTAAATCTTAATCAGCGAAGTTCTCAACGCCTTTAAGTTTGTTCGTATCCAACATACGCGCAAACAGATTAGTTGATTGTGCCGCCATCGCAAATCTATCATATAGATACGAAAAATGGTTAGCAGATATAAAGCAATTTCATATAATATCAAAAGCATTAACTAGATCATGGATTTTTAATCTAAAAATGCCCCTCCCACTAAATCATGCAATACTGTAATCCCCCAACAGAATACAAAGATTTAATAATTAAATTAAATACAAATAGTGAAAGGTGGATCCCATGAACATATTTCAGCTCACAGCTTTGGCACGGTCTTGCCTACGTAAATTCATCAGGTAGACAACTCCTTGTCAATCACTCAATATTGACTCATGGGTTTCCGGTCCTGGTCGTTTCTCGTTGTGACAGATTTGGAACGTTCAAAAGGAGACGTACCAAGGTTAAACTAGTCAATGATAAACTCAAGCTACTTGCGTAACCCTGACAACTTTGGCACGTTCAGGATTCCGCTTTCGCTTGAATTTATCTAGTATCCGATATACATCCGGCATAAATAAATTTCTATCGGCTACACCCTCACAGCTTTTGCACGATCTCGGATGTAGTCACAGAAAAGTATCCATAAACCGTATTGACAAGACGGACCATGTAATATGCATCAAATACATAATTAACATAAACCTTATTAATTAGGGATTTTCCCAAAAGATATTTTTTACTTTTTTTAATCAAATTAAATAAACACATGCATGCATCAAGTAAAGATTAAATTAAATATTGAATTTAAAAGACATAATCATATTAGGGTGGCCAGAATCAGACTCGCTCTGATACCATTTTGTAGGGGTTTTATGGCGAAAATCTGGTAACGCAGCAAAATCGCGGAAAATCAAAATTTTCCGATTTCAAAATTTTTCTTGGATCAATTAAATAAATTTATTTATTTAATTACCCAATTATCACATTCTGAAAAAATTTCAAAAGAAACCGAATTTCTTGGTAATTATCGAATTGCCCCAATACTTTACAAATTGATCATTTTAGTCCCAAAATTGTCAAATACAATTTTGGATGATTCTAAATCATTTCTACAATGATTTCCAACAAGTCCAACTCATCAAAATCAGATTGAACGTTACTGTTCCATTATCGCTGATTCTGCTTGGCAATGGCCCCCATCTAGATCTGCTGCTCTTATTGATTTGGCTCAGTCTCATCTTCCGTCTCCTTCTAGTTTGAGGGAGGATATGCTGGTTTGGAAGGAGGATACAAACGGAAGATTCTCTGTGGATAGTGCCTGGAACGCTATGAGGTCAAGGAAACCCCAGCTGCATTGGTCTCGTGTTGTTTGGTTCCGGAAGGCAATCCCCCGTCATTCATTTCTTCTTTGGATGTCTTTTCAGGGTGGCCTTTGTACTCAGGACAGTCTGATGAGATTTGGCATCTCTACTTGCTCTCGGTGTATTCTCTGTGGTTGTTCGAGTGAGGATATTGATCATCTTTTCTTCCAGTGCCTCTATTCTTCTAGGGTCTGGTCGTCTGTGCTGGCCATGTGTGGGTTAGATTGGAGTCGCCGAGATTGGGGTCAGACTGTTGGGTGGGTTTCTCTGTTCTCCGGGGCCTCTTTATGTCATCTTCTGGTTCGTCTGTCTTTTGCAGCGTCAGTCTACCATATTTGGAGGGAGAGGAATGCTCGCACTCATGATATGCCTCTTCGGCCTGTTTCTGTTCTTCTTTATGATATTGCTTTTGATGTTCGGAATCGTGTTAGCTCCTTAAGAAAGGTAAATCCATCTTATGACAATAAATGGCTTCACCTTTCGTGGCACCTTCCCGATGACATCTTTTGTTGATTCTGTTGTAGCCTTTTGGCTTTGTAGCCTTTTGGCTTTCTTCTAGGAGGGCCTGTCCTCTCTAGTGCCTGGGGTATGCCCCTTTGCTCTTTGTATAGTTTTCTTTGGTTATACTTACCTTATCCAAAAAAAAAAATCAGATTGCAACAAAATCCCCAATTTTTAGCTAATTTCCGAAAACACCATACATTTTCTATTTTAAGCAAATTAGTCCTTTTATGTTCAAAACATGCCAAGATCAAATCCAATCAACCCAAAAATTAATATGCATCATATACACAGTATAATACATCACATATATAAAAAATCCCTAAATGACAACTTGATCAATTTCTTCAAATTTTATAATTTTATAAAATCCCTAAATCCCTAAAGAACCCTAATTTTATAATTTCTTCAAATTGATCAATCTTACCAAATCTTTTAAATCCAACACTTTAATTCATTATTTACCACACCAAACAAGTCTCACCATCATGAAACAACTCAAGAATAATTCTAGGTCATCAATGAGTGGCTTAGAAACTCTAGAATGACAACTTGATTATCAAATAATCAAAAGAGAGCTTATGAAACCATTTCAAGCTCACTTGGAAACCATACATGCATACATCTTTCATTCAAGTTCACAACCAATTAAAACACAAACTATAAGTGTAGAGACAATATCCTAGCAACACATATTGAAGCTAAGCATGTTAGAAACATTTTCTATGTTGAAGACTTTAAAGAAAAACTTACAAAAATAAAGATTTTCCAAGCTTTCTTCTTTGCCTTCAAACTTTTTTTCTCTCAACTCTTTTGTGTTTATTTTGGTAACTTATGAACCCTTAACCCTAAAAAATGAAACAAAACAATTTATACTCCAACTTTAAGCCTTGACCGAAAATTTGGAGAAATAAATAAATATCTAGATATTTTTATTTCATTTAATTTTTGCTTTATCAACTTGTATTTTGAATCATTACAACTTTAATGATTTTCAATAAGTCAAAAACAGCAACACAAGGCATTTCCAACAAATATCAAAACTAAAGATATTTATATTTTTAATTAATTTAATTATTTAACAATTAAATAATTAAATAATTATTTAAATATAAATATTTCAAATATATGTATAATATTTACTTTAAATATCCAAATACATATATATTTATGATATATGTCAAATATCACAATTTGACATTTAATTAATGTGTATTTAACAAAATCTATCATTAAGTACAAATACACAATAATTAGGAAATTACTATTAGGTCCATTCGTATGTATTTTTCGTTTAACCTTTAAACGACTTATAAATAATGAGTATTATTCATAAAAGTTGCCCTAATGCTCTACGAGTATTTTTCACTAGTGAGACTCTCTAGATTCACGCATATCCGTCACGAAATCCAATTTCGTGTCCATAATTTACCCACCCGTAAATTATGACGACCACGGATAAACTCGCCGAATTATACAGGTCGATGTCATGGCATATGTATAATTCCTCTGTTACAGGTATCCGGATATATCCCAGAGATATAGATGTAAATGTCAAATCTCTATAGGGACAATCCCGTCGACGTCTATATTAGCAATCTCTAAAAGAACACTTAGAACTGACTTCTAAAGTATACCACGGGCCCATGGTTTTTATCTGATTGCTAATCAATCATATATGGACTACCTATGCTCTATACACATAACTGACGGATCCTATCTCGACACACACATGACACCCTGAAGATCTGTCCACACCCAACGAATAGGCGGAGGTCTGATCTAAATAGATCGGTGACGTGACTGCCATTTAAGTGTGGAAGATGTCTCATGTGCCCACAATGGTATCTCAAGTCGAAGAATCACAAATGTTACTCAACCCGATAAGATTCTTATTGACGTTGGTGTACCATCCATTAAGAATCTTCGGTGAGTCGTTTCAATGTTTATCTGCTATAAACACCTACACGTCTATACGAGTCTCCAAGACTCATGGTTCATTGAGAAACCATTGGAATCATATATTCCAGTATACGACATGTACTGATCTCAACGGGTTTACTTTACTGACCAAGTAGTGTAAACCTTGACCAGGAACTGTCTGAGAATGACAACATCATGATACAATTCAATGTCAGTTGCGACGCTTTTGCAACTGTATCATGACTAATCATTCTAAGGTCTATTACGTCTTTACCATATAAGAAGATATATTATATTATAGAAACTGCTCATTTTATTCATAATAAAACGTTTACAATAATATTTTCAAGGAAATACAACGGGGAATTGGCGCTCTGAGCACCAACCCCAACATTATGCACAAACAATTTAATTTATATCATTACGCTACTCTACGAAGCGACTAGATACATCCGAATATTTAGCGAAAAACTTGAAATAACGACTTATTACCGAGAGGTCTTACCGAGATTTCGAAGGTAAATATAGACTCCAAACGATCCCACGAACGTGATGTAATCGATGGAATTTAGATCGGAACCACTGTTCACCATGAGTCACTATTCATCTGAATCTTCCTCCCTCGTTTCACGTGGAACCGAGCACGGATCGAAAAAATCATCACCGTCATCTTGTAGTACTCTCCAAGAGCTTCGATTTGGCGGGTGACTCGGGCCGTGAAACGAAGCGATGAGCCGGGATCGGGAAATTCACCACGTGCGTCTCTCTCATCTCCCTCGCCATTCGTCAGTGTGCTGGGGCTATCGCCAGCCACAACAAGGTGGAGGGGTGGCTGGCGCACCCCCCTGGTTGGTCTTGCCGGCCGTTGGCGCGACCAGCTGCTTGCCATTTACGTATAGAGAAACATGGGGTTGTGTGGGAGAAAATGTAATTTCTTGCCATTTTAGCAATATGCATAAACTATTGGGTATTTGTAAGAAAGTTTCTGAAATTTACATTCTGATCCCCGAAAATTACAATCATGCCCCTATCATGGGGCTTTCACGGAAATTCATGTTTTTGAAGCTCGTCTTATATAAATTTTGAAAAGTGTTCAACACAAAAGTTGTTCGTCTCGGAAAAATGAGTCTAATGGTCAAGAATCTGCTCAATCGGAGTTCGTTTACTATATTTATAGCCAAAATAAAAAACTTTTTTGCGTATAACGATAAAATCAGAAATTGCGTAACCGGTTCTTGAAACAACGCATTTTTCGACACGACGAAGCTTCACTTTAAAATATTCCTATATATTTTCCAACAGATAAACTCTTATTTTCGAATAGCATCGGCTCCGAATTCTAAACTTCAATTTGGAAATCTTCCAGAACCATTCCGAAAAATATTCGGGATATTACAATAACATCAACCCCAAATCGCAGTTTTAGAACCCTAAAAATTCATCTTTTCATTTTGGTCAAGATAGAGTAGCTACCATGCATTTGTTTTTTTGAATCCTATGACTCTACACACATGAGATGAGCTTCATTTGGCAAAATCCCAATTTTCCTCAAAGTTTAAAGGCTGGCCAAGTATTATATGGCATGTAAGGACTGTTGTTGCTTTTAATTGATAATGAATGATTTTGGTTGAAGTATTTGGATGAGGGGTGAGATTCAGCCAAGCTAGGAAGAAATGGAAGGCTGTTTTGAATATAATATGAAGTCTTGAATCATATTTTGTGCAATGGTGATGTAAAATGAGGGTATGGTTAGCTAGGATTGTAAGAATGATGGAATTTAGGCATGTCGCATACCAAATGTTCGACGTAATGCTAAGCTCGGGTTAAATTAAGAAATTAAGCATGTTTTGTATGTTATGAAGAGTGTTTATAATAGTTGAAATTCTATTGAGGGTTGTTGGATTAAATATATTAAATTTGACGGTGAAACAATGAAGATAGATAGCGAATTCATTTTCCATCTCGTTTCGAACAAGCTGTGTTTGGTCGCTTATAACTTGAGTTATATATGTCTGATTGATGAACCCCAATATTATGGGTAAACTATACACATAAAAGAGTAACATATTCAAAATAATGAATTTTTAGACTTAAGATGAGGCCGAATCGAATTTTTAAATTAGGCAACCAGCTGTTATTACACCTAAATTTTTAGCATGCACAGCCCCTGAACTTTAGTTTATAACTTGAGTTTCTAAAATAAGAATTAAGATTTTTAAAAACCAGCATAAACAAGATACATTAAGAACCGTTCTACTAAAATTTCAGTCCCGGATTCATTCCTAATTACAATGAATTTGTAAAATTAGACGTTGAGCAGTGAATTCTTAGCGACTAGTAGAATTTAAATTTTCGTTCCCGTACTTGTGTTACTCCAAACCTGAGCTCGTAAAAAATTTGTACACCACTCCTATAAGTTAGTAACTTAGCGAAGTCAATTCTAAAAATGTTTATTGATTATAGATTATCGCAGAAACCATGACTTTCTTTGACACCGTGAAGTAGTGTCAGTCGGTTTCTAAATTTGTCAGTGGATATTTTATTTTCATAATCCTTATTGATTTATAAAGTTAAATGAATTTAATTATGTTTAAGTTATACTTTGGGATGAGATAAAGTTGCTAAAATATTTTGATGAGTTAAAAAAATTTAAATAGTTGAGAAATGTTATCATGGTTTTGAAATTTTGAGAAGATTTCTTTCATGACTTTTTATAGATTGGGGAAAAACCCAATCTCATAGACTTTTGGAATTGACAGATTATGAAATTGATGGATACAATATACATGTGCGCATGTAGTTTCAGGAATAGTGGGATAGTGTTACATGACGCCCCTAGATACTAGTTTCAGGGCCTAGATGACGGCATTAATTAGTGCTCATGTCTCTAGTTCAGTGACTTGAGGGACGACGATACGTAACGCCCCAAGACACTAGCTAGGTGTATGGGGGACGGCGATACCTAATGTCCCTTATATGTCAATTTTTTTCTATATAAGATTTTCAGAAACAACAGTTTTATGAAATAGTTTTAAAAAGACTAGTTTTAGGAGAGATCTCTGAGTTTTATAGAAAGAAATAAGTTTTTAGAAAAGTTTTGCAAAATAGATTTTTTTTCTAAACAAAAAGAGTTTTAAGAGAAGATTCGTTTTTCTTGTAAAATGATATGATTTCGGTTTCAGAAAATAAATTTTATATAAATCATTTTAGTTCATGTTTTAAAATATCCACTCACTAGGTCGTTCAAATGATCTAACCCCTCCACTCTCTAGTTTTCTGTTTTGTAGGTCTACTCATAGGACGAGCTCTAGAAGATGGATAGTGATGGTAGTCACTGGGGTTATTGGGTCCACACATCAGTCAGGTCTGAGATATATGGATTAGTCAAGTCAATATTGTAATAGTTAAAGTACAAGTTGGGTTTCAGTTGCATGAGAGTCTTTAATTAAGGTTGTTAGAGTCAAAGTTACTAGAGTTTAGCATAATAAGATCAATGTTGTAAAAGACAAAGTTTACTTAATGAAATTATGTTTGGCAAGTAGCCCTCAAGTTTAAGCGTGTGATTCATGTATGTCAAATAATTAGAAAAGAAGTAGAGTTAAAATAGTATGTCAGTTAGTTAGAAGCTAAGGGTGATAGAGTGGCATATCTCATGCCGGTAGCATTTCTGAGAGGGGATGTTACAAAGTTGATATCAGAGCATGGTCTAAGGAGTCAGTGACTGCAATGGGTAGAGTTTTGGGTTCTTGTATACGTAGTATGCCCAGGGTACTTGTATGCGAGACAATATCTTTCCAGTATTCGTTCCCCGAGTACGTCCTCAAGCCCTATAGAAAGGTTAGTAAGGTTTACGAGAATTATTTGAATATCCCTCGAATAATCTGAAACTAGAATCCTTATTGTAGTAGAATCCTTCTGTAACCATTCAAAGATGACACCCGAAGTTCAGACATGATAAGTGATAAGAACAACTAGTGAAATTTTCTAGAATATATGCCTGAAGGATTAAAAAGAGAGAAAGCTAGAAGAAAGTGCGGAACTAGAAAGCAAAGAAAGACGTTTATACTTAGAGTAAGTCGAGAGAATAGAATGAGCAGAAACAGACATAAGAATGACATATAAACTCAAGTAAAGTTTTTTCCCTACTCAAAAGATCTCATAGAGCAGACCTAGTAATTTTCGAGATCTATGTATGTAAGCAAGCTTTCCGAAAGATGGAAAATAGTTAAATAAGTAAAAGAAGCAAGAAATCTGATCTAGTTGTAAAAATTCCTAATAGGTTTGAGATGCCTAGAAGAATGTAAGGGTTTCAAATACCCTAGCATAAAATCAAGACTTAGTAAGACCGATATCATAAGAAGAAACAAATTGGTTATATTTGTAAAGAGTCCAAATTAAGTGAAACCGTAACTTGACCATTATCTGACCCCGTAAAGGTACTGGATAGGAAAACGTCCTAGCAGTGTCCATCTCATACCTATTTAAAGGACACCAATACCAAGGTATTGAACAACATTCGATATTTAGACCCTACCTCTCTCTTAATGACCAGAATAAATGTATTTGTAAGAAGACCCAGTACGTAACGTAGTATACCAAGAAATAGAAATAGAAAACCTTAAGAGATAAGTCTACCAAATATAGATCCATCGAAACTGTAGAAATCAGTAAGAGAGCCTAGTGTAGCACATGACGTAGACAAGTTCGCCTGAAGCTTACAGCACCAACATAAGTCCACAGAATGGACCAACCATAGTAGTAACCCGTATAACCTCTAGAAATTTCATTTTAAAAATCAAATTTTAAAATTTTGAACTTTTGAAAATATTATCTTAATAAATTAAAATTTAATTAATCAAATTAATTAAATATTAATTTTCATAAATTAATAAATACATTATCTATTGATATATATATATTAGGACAATTTTGTCATAACTTCCAAACAATAGTTATAAGGAATAATTAGTGTAAAAAATAATTCACAATCATTTTTCTTCGCAATTATTATCGTTCGAATAGTGATATAAGACGACGAGGGGACCGATGGACCTGTAATTCTAAGCTCCAACAATTCCATTGATTAATTATAACCTTTTTTATTAATCAAATGAAATTATTAATTCTGGAGTAACTCCACTAAATACCCAGAATTGCACTCTCAGAATCATAGAATTAATTACTCAAAGTATTCGTCCATTGATATATTCATTACCTATGGAATGATCCTCCATAAACGATTCGTAAATGAGTTAGGTATAAAATCCGTTAACCTCTCCAATTACATATTATTTTACACTTCCATTATTTCTCAAGTGAACAATTAATTCATGACTTTTATGAATTTGCGTGCTAATCGTTCAGGTCCTGAACTAACAAACAATGAAAGCTTATGAACGGATTTTATTGTATCATATTAGCATTCCCAGCTATCCATTCAACTCATTCCCAAAATACAAGGTTTACGAAATATAATAAATACAAAATCATACCGAGTAAATCAAAGAATAAATTAAAATGATATAGGAGACTACTAAATACAATGAATTAAAATTATCACATACATGACCATCATTATGATAAAATTGATGTTCTTTATTTAACGAAAATTATTAGAACTTTTCAATTTCATCTGGTCCTATCCAATATAATCTTGTTATATAAAATACATTCATTTTTATGTCTTTACATATTACAGTCGGGATAGAACTGCACCATTCATAATGAGTGAACTCTATTATGACTTTCAAATTTGAAGATTCACAACATAGAATCATAGTCACAGATAAATTTTGATTATTACTATTTAAATTTTATCTATACATATATGTATGTAACATTTTACATAGACACATATATTTAATTTAAAACTTCATAAATAATCACGGAATTTTCATAAATTTTATAAAGCAAATCAAAATGCATACATGAAATAAAATTGAATCGTAAATTTATTAATCAATCATGTTTTGAACACATTTACTTGTCGGACATAAAAATCCCAACTTAATTATTAATATAGAATATTTCTTTAGTATGCACCACGATTGTCACATCCTTCAATCCAAATACATGTATGGAGAGTGATAGAACCATAGTTTTGGAAGATTCCCATTAAAGGGTTAGCAAAAGCCTCTATTACATCAGAATTTAAGGACAAATGGACACGAAGCAGAGGTGGATGACCATAACATAAACAACTGATAGTCTTTTCTGTTTTTATATTTCATGTCTAAAGCCATCATATTCCATCATCACTATAATACAGTACAGAAACTTAACTTAAATAATTAGGAAGATGGCTGCAAAAGGGTAGATGAAGTTGCTGCGAGGGGCTCATGCACAACCGAATTGGAAGATACTGAAATGGGATTGCCCTCTAATTGCAACATGATACTCCCCAGAATTTCAGTCAGTAGCTTCTTGAACTCGTCTTCTTTTACAATGTTGCCATCATCTGCATTCACCATCTTCAAGGCTTCACCAATAACTTTGTCCATCTGCAGATCATTAAGATGAAATAAACACGTAATGAACAAAGTGAAGACTTATCTCAGTTATAAAATCAACGAATTATATACCCTTTCGACTGCACCAATTGGAGGCAACCCAGCAGATGGGGCTAATGCATCCAATGCTACACGTAAATAGTCTTTTGACATTTTCAGATTGCTATCTTTCGTCACATTCTCTATAGCTGCATTCATCGTCTATATTTTGAAATGAATTTTAGTGAATAACTTTCATAATAAAGGACTTCTTAAGCTAAAGGGCTAAATTAAAAATTAAAAAGCTAGACACAAAATCATATTTTAAACAGAACAGACCTTGTCTAATTCAAACTTGTTTGATAACAGTCTCTTAATGCCACTTCCATCAAAGGTATTTTCACTATGCGCAACAATCATAGGCTGCTGTTTTAGATGTTGAGCCACATGATCGGCTAGTTTCTTAAACTCCGCCAAAAATATATCTTGCGAAACAGGCTTTCCATGTTCATCAATAGCACAGGATTGAATGGCTGGTTCAACAATGTTCCTCCTAACCTACGAAATTATAAATTAATAAGTAAGAATGTTTAACGATGCTGTAAAATTGAAGTTAAAATGTTAAAGGCAATTACCCAAGAATCTGAAGAAGGGGGCATCCCCTGCTCAACAGTAAGTTTACCCAAAGCCTTGATAATATGATCCTGCATTGATCCATCAGGTGACTCTATCTGCGAAAATATGGAAGCCATCTCTGGCTCATAACCAGTGCCACTGATGAATTCTTGCAGGTCCTCCCCATCCATGCGAAGGATTACTATAGGATCTCGTTTCAATCCAGCAGCCATGCCTAGTAAAACGTCCGAAAGAACCTCTTTAAACTCAATCTTGCTCACTTTCTCTTGTTTTCCATGGGTGAACTCATTCAAAACCTACATAACAAATGATCAAAATGGTCATTTTGATCATACCCTCAATGTAATAACGACACGGGGTCCTCTATATACAAGCCTAGAACATGTTCCCAGCCAGTTTAAAGCCTAGAACATGTCAAAGCAAACTGTTACGTAAAACTCATCCTTCAAAATCTCCAAATAAAATATATATATATATATATATCTAAAGATTAATAAACGACTAGTTAATCACTTACTTAACCAATTTAAAATAAAAGGACAGCAACAAGTACTGATAAACATGATGATGATTAAAATAAGATATAAAATAATTTCAATACGTGACATAATTTTATAGCAAGCGCAAGTATGATCTCGAGGTCAGAAAACAATAATGACCATTAATATGTGGTTGGTTTAAATCGAAGAATAAGGACAGACATGATGTACAGCATCAGGACCACTCTGGCCCTTGATCTGCAGTGCGATTTGGCCATGATTATGATGTTTTAATTTATTGCTTCCATTTTTAAAACTATATAACAATAATTTGTCATGTGTTAGGCCTATCTTTTTAAGATTAGTTACAAGATTGCCACTTGTTCCGCAAGCAAAGTGACAAGGCTCCACTAATCTCAATTGACTTTGGTCCCTATTAACATTATTTCATGAACACAATAAAATTCCAAAGAGACACGCAGTAAGTTCCACAACATTCGTCACTAGGTTCCTCCTTAACTAGGAAAATATATGAAAAGCAAGAACAAGAAAAAGTCAATAAGAAAAGAAATAAAGAAAGCTTAGTAACTAAAAGCAATAAAGTCCCCACTAGACCGACCAAAATTGAATAATAGGTTGGATGATTCTGGAGCTAACTTAATTTTAAAATTTGACAGTATATATACTAGAAGAATCATTTTCTATTGAAACTAATATAAACCCAAATGTTATATTAAGATTATATTGTGCAGTACCCACCATCCAGCATTAAGAAAATGCACCATTTTCTTTTCATCTCATAAATTTGTCAACGTAAAAAAATATGATGACACAAGTGGAAGGACTAAAATAATAGCAGATGATTACACAAATTGCGACTCATTGAAAAGATAAGTGTATGTGACTACTAGAACTAAAATTCAAAATATATTTGAAACGTAATCAAGAGCTCAAAAGTCATCGTCTTATGTAACACTTTTTTATTCTCACTAGCTTTGAAGCTTGCAACATGAAAATAACGTCTGTTAAGTTTTTCTTTTTATTAATTTCTCCTTGTTCTTTGGAAACAATATCACAAGCTTACAATTAAGGGAGGGGGGAATCAAAGAAAAGAGACAATTTGTAAATAATAACCATGGAACTAAATGCATATATTTTCAAATAATCACTTATTTTAGAATCTGCAGCTTAATTATGTTTTTTTTTAAAATTAATTTAAACTCACATACTCATATAATCTCTTGAACTTGAAACACATGACCTCCTACTTGCACACCAAGGGTTAATACTATAAAACATAATTGTTTAAATTATATTTGTAGACCACATATGTTCAGTAAATATTTATTAAAAAAAATAAAAAATTGAAAATAAATTCTAATAAAAATGTGATTATTTCATAATTGACGGAAATCTAAAATATGCCCTAAGAATGAATAATAAAATTAATGGATTTCAAATATAAATAACAAAGAGATTATAAGGGATAATACCATTAATAAAGCACATGTTTATCAAACACTTCAGCTGTTAGATTTTTAAAATCAAGCAAAAACACATGTTGAAGTATAAAGAAACCAAACCTCAGAGTAGATATGATCAGAATCAGGAGAAGAACCCTGAGCAGGCAAGCCAAGAGCAGCACCAATATCAGCAACAGCAGGCTGAAGCTCCTTCACAGAGAGGTGACCATCTCTGTCTCTATCAAGTTCTCGAAACTTATGATCTACAAAGTTGCTAAACACCTCCTCATTTCCAACCAACTTCATTATGTCAGAACCGTCTAGCACCTGCTGCTCCTGATACTGTTTCATCATGCTTGTACTTTCAGCTGTCTCCATTAATTTTCTTGTGAAGTTGTGGGTATTTGTTTGTGGCTTTGCCTCTTACCTTTTGCTTTTTTGTTTTATTTTGCTGAGAGCCTCGTGATTCACAGGAGCTGGTTTTTTGGGTGATTCTCCCTTTGCCTTTTTCTTCTTCTTCTTCTTTCATGGTGCTCTTTTATATTAGAATGAAAGGAGGGAAAGTGTGGGGCCTGTTTGGTTTCATTTCATTTAATTATCATTAT
The DNA here is from genome assembly GCA_019454045.1 of Zanthoxylum bungeanum. Taxonomy (NCBI): domain Eukaryota; kingdom Viridiplantae; phylum Streptophyta; class Magnoliopsida; order Sapindales; family Rutaceae; genus Zanthoxylum; species Zanthoxylum bungeanum. The sequence continues at coordinate 19,101 of SKCR01035465.1, forward strand.
TTTCAACGTGCTGTTTCTTGGAAATGAATAGTTCTTTGCTTCAAATTAGGCGACTTTAAAGACAGAATATGACTTTTTTTAGAGCAAAAAATTAATGAAAATTTCATAACCAGATGTCTTTTTTGGAAACGTTGAACTCTACTATCAATCCATCCGAATACATTTCTCTTTATACGAAAACTTATAATTACAAGATTGAATGAGTAGGAAATATAAGTGAAGTAAAATAAACTTATAACCATTAGGGAATTGGTGTTGTTAAACGAAATCAAAATGCATCAACAATTAATAGACTCTAGATCTACACTAACATGTCAATTTGGATAAAACCCTAAAACCTTGAAAGTAAACAAAAACCTGGAAAATCTGACGAAAACAAATGGTCCAAGCCGAGTTGCTTATGTCCTTAAGAATTTATTAGCCCTGTCTCGGTGCTCTACAGATTTTGTGGCTAATGTCCTCTCATGATAACTTGGATTCCTCTTGTTCAAGGGGCACTCCTTAACAAGATCTCGAATTGGGACAATGGCAGAATCTCTCTCTGACTCTTAAAACAACGAATGTAGTGACTTCTAGATGGATTTTCGGATTCCTTAGAATGAACATGGAGGCTCCTTTATAAAGGCATGGAAAGGTGCCTTAAGTGACATGATCCATGCCGACAACAAAGCAAAAGACCCATTACAAGTACTAGAAGGGCCAATTACGAGGCATGGGACCAAAAGACTCAGAGAAGCAATGGCAAGATTAGTTCTGAGTTTTATGGCCGATTGCAACAAACAAATAGAGACGCATGTGGGCTTCAATAGAGAGGGCCCAAAGCCACTTCACTTGGCCCAAATCAGTTTTGAAGACTTGAAGACTTTGGTATTTTTGTAATTTAGCCTTTAGGGGAATTGTTGTCTTTATGCCTTTAGGGTTTCTCTGTGTAACACTATTTAAGCTTTCTTTCTTTTTCATTTTGAGGACAATCAACGAAATTTGTAAAACTCAAAAGCTTAAAGCTTTGGCTATGGCCGAATTTTGTAAGGGAGAGATTCCCCTTTTCAAGTTTGAATCGACTTATCTAAGTTTGGCAACTTAGTGGCGTCTCCATTGCTAGCAAAACACTACAAGAAATCATCTTAAAGGTTCTCAAGGGCAAGTTCTTTGTGGGTCTTCTTTGTGGCCTTGGAATGGTTTTGTTTCTACAAAATCAAATTCGCGGTTCTTAGGGTTCTGTCTGTTGCTTGGGGTTTGCTTGGATTTCGAATCCAAGTAGGTTTCTTGTCATTTGGTATCTAGAGCTCAGGGTTCCAAGGTCTGATTTTTCCTATATTTTCTTTTTTGTTTGATTCTGTTTTTATTTTCGTTCTTTGTTATTTTCATTTCAGTTCTCGTTGGATCTTGTTTCTGTTTTCGTTTTGTTTATTTCTGGATATGGTTTTGTTGTGTTCTGCATATCAGTTCATCTTTTATCATTTTCCATTTCTGGATTTTTGTTGTGTTCTTCATATAAGTTCGTCATACACATTCTTTTCTTTAGCCTATGTTGAAGAAATAAGCATGTTCTTTGGCGGCTGTGTGACTTGTTTCTAAAACCCTAGTGAAATGTAAAAGAAAAAGAAAATAAACCATCAGATTCAGACTCTGAAATAAGACACTGAAACTTAGACTCTGAAATCAGACCCTAAAACTTAACCTCTGAATTCAGACCCTGAAACTCAACCTCTGAAATCAGACTCTAAAAACTTAGCTTTTGAAATCTGACTCTGAATTCAGACCCTGAAACTCAACCTCTGAAATCAGACTCTAAAAACTTAGCCTTTGAAATCTGACTCTGAAATCAGACCCTGAAACTTAGTCTCTGAAATCAGAACCTGAAGATTAGCCTCTGAAAATCAGACCTTGAAAAGTAACATCTGAAATCAGACCCTGACCAGTAGCTTCTGAAATCAGACTCTAAAAACTTAACTTTTGAAATCTAACTCTGAATTCAGACCATGAAACTCAACCTCTGAAATCAGACTCTAAAAACTTAGCCTTTGAAATCTGACTCTGAAATCAAACCCTGAAACTTAGTCTCTGAAATCAGAACCTGAAGATTAGCCTCTGAAAATCAGACTCTGAAATCAGACCCTGAAAAGTAACATCTGAAATCAGACCCTGACCAGTAGCCTCTGAAATCAGACCCTGAAAAGTAACCTCTGAAATCAGACACTGACCAGTAGCCTTTGAAATCAGACCCTGACCAAAAGCCTCTGAAATCAGACCCTGAAAATCATCCTCTGAAATCAAAACCTAAATAGCCTATGAAATTAGAACCTTAATCAGCTACTGATATCAGAACCTTAAACAGCTACTGATATCAGAACCTTAAACAGCTTCTGAAGTTATCAAAAAAAAAAGGACTTGAGTGATAGTGATCACTTGAGCAAAAAAAAAAAAAAAAAAGTGAAAATTTTTTGTTGAATTTAGTTTGTTCCATATTATCATTTGGGTGTCCGTGAAGGGTATTCCATCAAAATTTCTATATAGGTGCCAAATTTTCTTTCGAAATTGCATACGACTGTGAATTTGCATGCTTAAGTATAATTGATTGAGTCTTCGTCATTGCTATTCTTGTTCGCATTTTGTTTCCGCTTGCCCTATATATATATTATTGGGTCTGTTGTGTTTCATGCTAGCTTGAGGACTACACTTGGTTTTGTATTCTTGGATTGAGTGTGATTCACATTTGAATTGAGGAAGAACTCAAGAGTGGTAAAAGGCAGTGATTGTGAGCACAGTATCGGGTAAAATCCAATAGAGTGCAAACACGAGTGGAGTGATATCATTCGAGTGTAAACACATGAGATTGTGAGGGTTTACATATTTGCTTTACTTTCTTGTTATTTCTAATCTGTTTGTTTAGTGTTGAGATGACAGGTCTAACCACTGATGAAAAGCTTGAAGCTTTGGATAAGAAATTTACAAATATGATGGAGAACATGAATACTGCTTTGGAGAGATTGTCCAAGAGTGTAGAGAGTATTCAAACTGGTAGCGGTCCCAGAGCACCACCACCTCAGAATGTACCACCACCTCATAATGTGCCACCTCGCCGTGTACCACCACATTATGTACCGCCAGATGAAGAGGAAACTGAAAATGAGTTTGATGATTCTGATGGTCTTGATGATGTTGAGGAGAGATTTCAGCCTGGGCATGATAGGAGGCCTAATAGGAGGTTTGATAGGAGGAATGATAGGAGGGATAGATGGTTTGATGATAGAGGTGCATTTGATGCTAGAAGATGGGATTATGATAGGAGGGAATATGGTAGACGAGGAGATGTAGATGGTGATCTAGGTAGCATCAAGATCAAGATACCAACATTCCACGGCAAGAATGATCCTGAAGCTTATTTAGAATGCGAAAAGAAAATAGAATTGATTTTCAGCTGTCATCACTACTCAGACGAGAAGAATATCAATCTGGCAGCAATTGAGTTTACCGATTATGCTATGATTTGGTGGGATAAGCTTGTCTCTACTCGAAGGATAAATTATGAGAGACCGGTTCAGACATGGGCAGAACTTATAGGTCTCATGAGAAAGAGATTTATACCCAGCCATTACTATAGGGAATTGTATCAGAAACTACAACATCTGTATCAGGGGACCAAGAGTGTTGATAACTATTATACCGAGATGGAAGTTATAAGCCTAGGGCCGAACCTAGTGCCAAGGGTAAAGAGGCTGCAGAACCGAGCAAAACTAGACCAAAACCTGAGGGTTCAGCTACTAGAACTAAGGATGTAAAGTGTTTCAAATGTTTGGGCATGGGACACTATGCTTCACAATGTCCCAATAGGTGTACCATAGTGATTGATAAAAAGGGTGGAGAGGTGTACTCTACCAATAGTAAGGTTGAGGAGGAGATGCCAGAGTTTGAGGATGCTAGTGACCATGAGGGAGCTGCATACCCGCTGAATAACTTATCCTTAGTTGTCAAGCGTGCTTTGAGTGCACATGTTTTAGAGGATGAGAGTGTGCAGCAGAGGGAGAACAAATTCCATACTAGGTGCCGCGTGAATGGCAAGAGGTGTAGTGTGATCATAGATGGGGGCAGTTGTACTAATGTTGCTAGCACAGCTTTGATCGAGCGATTGGGGTTGAGTTGCTTGAGACACCCGAAGCCTTACAAGTTGCAGTGGTTAAATGATTGTGGGGAAATAAGTGTGACAAAACAAGTATTGTTGAGCTTTACCATTGGGCCATACACATATGATGTCCTATGTGATGTGATATCGATGCATGCAGGACATATTCTTTTGGGTAGACCGTGGCAGTTTGATAAGAAGGTTATTCATGATGGGTTCAAGAACAAGTACTCTTTTCAGCATAAGGGAAAACCCATTACATTATACCCACTTACACCTGCACAAGTCCATGAAGATCGGGTTAAGTTGCAACTTGAACGTGACAAAGAGAGAGCGAAGGGAAACACCACCTTGGGTGAGACTAGTGAGAGTGGTGTATCTGGTGAGAAAAATAAGGCCAAGGCCGTGGGGGTTCCCAAGGGGATTGTGAGTGAACGTGAGGGGGAAACAAAAAGGAGAGTTAAAAAGAGTTTCTACATGGGTGAATGTGAAGCGAGGAAAGCGTTCAAGGCGCTTCACCTCTCGTGGCACTTGCCCGATGACATCTTTAGTTGATCTATTGTAGCCGTTTGGCTTTCTTCTAGGAGGGCTTGTCCTCTCTAGATCCTGGGGGATGCCCCTTTGCTCTTGTATAGTTTTCTTTTGGTTATAATACTTACCTTATCCAAAAAAAGAAAGCGTTCAAGGCTAGCGAGCTCATGCTATTATTAGTCTATAAGGAGCCTCATATTTATTTTAATAACATTGACCATTTGCTTCTTGTGTCTATTTCATCTCTTTTGCAGGATTACAGTGACGTACTGACAGATGACATACTTAGTGGGCTTCCACCCATTAGAGGTATTGAGCACCAGATAGACTTTATACCTGGAGCAGTCATTCCTAACAGACCGGCTTATAGGAGCAATCCCGATGAGACAAAAGAGCTACAAAGGCAAGTACGAGAGTTGATGGACAAGGGGTATATAAGGGAAAATATGAGTCCTTGTGCAGTACCAGTGCTTCTAGTTCCTAAGAAAGATGGGACGTGGCGTATGTGCGTTGATTGTCTAGCTATCAATAATATTATGGTAAAGTATCGTCACCTCATTCCTAGACTAGATGACATGTTGGATGAATTGCATGGTTCCAAAAATTTTAGTAAGATTGATTTAAAGAGTGGATACCATCAAATTCGCGGGAGATGAGTGGAAAACTGCATTTAAGACTAAGTATGGCTTGTATGAATGGTTAGTTATGCCATTTGGTCTTTCAAACGCACCTAGTACATTTATGAGATTGATGAATCATGTTATGCGTGCATTTTTAGGTAAGTTTGTTGTGGTTTATTTTGATGACATCTTAGTTTACAGTAAAATAGTAGATGAGCATGTTATGCATTTGAAACATGTTCTTGATGTGTTAAGGCAGGAAAAATTATATGCTAACTTTGATAAGTGCACTTTTTGTATGGATAGAATTGTTTTCCTTGGATTTGTTGTGAGTGCAGATGGCATCGAGGTAGATTTGGAAAAGGTGAAGGCAATTCAGGATTGGCCAACACCAACAACAGTGACAGAAGTCAGAAGCTTCCATGGATTAGCAAGCTTCTACCGTAGATTTGTTAAAGATTCAGTAGTATTGCAGCATCACTGACTGAAGTAGTGAAGAAAACTGTTGGTTTCAAATGGGGTGAAGAGCATGATCGTGCATTCCAGGATCTGAAAATGAAGTTGTGCAGTGCACCAGTCTTGGCACTACCCAACTTTAAGAAGACATTTGAGATTGAGTGTGACGCATCCGGGATAGGCATTGGAGCGGTTCTTATGCAAGAAAAACGACCAATAGCTTACTTTAGTGAGAAGCTGAATGAAGCAGTTTTGAGGTACCCCACATATGACAAGGAGTTGTATGCGCTAGTGAGAGCCCTTGAGACTTGGAAACATTATTTGTGGCATCGAGAGTTTGTGATCCATAGAGATCATGAATCATTGAAGCATCTGAAGGGCCAAGGTAAGCTGAACAAACGACACGCAAAATGGTTAGAATTTGTTGAGACATTTCCATATGTAATCCGCTACAAACAAGATAAGGAAAACATTGTCGCCGATGCACTATCGCGAAGGTATGATTTACTTACTTCATTGAGTGCAAGAATGCTTGGGTTTGAATTTATTAAAGAACTTTATGCTAGTGATATTGACTTTAGTACTATCTATACTGCATGTGAAAAGTCTGCTTTTAGTAAATTCTACCAACATGATGGGTTTCTGTTAAGGGAGAATAGATTATGCATTCATATTTGTAGTATGCGTGAGTTGTTAGTGAGGGAAGCACATGGGGGAGGTTTAATAGGGCACTTTGGCATTGCCAAAACCTTAGGAGTATTGAGTGAACATTTTTATTGGCCTAAAATGCAGAGAGATATTGAGCATTTGTGTGATAAATGCTTAACTTGTAAACATGCTAAATCTAAGGTTATGCCTCATGGGTTGTATACACCATTGCCTATACCTAGTGAGCCATGGGTAGATGTATCGATGGACTTTATCTTGGGTTTACCTAGGACTAAGAAAGGTAGAGATTCCATCTTTGTAGTGGTTGATAGGTTCAGTAAGATGTCACACTTTATAGCATGTCATAAAACTGATGATGCCACTAACATTGCTGACTTGTTCTTTAGAGAAGTAGTACGACTCCATGGGATTCCATGGAGTATAGTTTCAGATCGTGATGTCAAATTCCTTAGTCACTTTTAGAAAGTTTTATGGGGTAAGTTGGGAACTAAACTTTTGTATTCTACTACTTGCCACCCCCAAACTGATGGCCAGACCGAGGTTGTTAATAGGACTTTGACTCAGTTTTTGCGTACTATTATTAATAAGAACTTAAAACTTGGGAAGATTGATTGCCTTTTGTTGAATTTGTATATAATCGTAGTATTCATTCCTCTACATCTTACTCACCATTTGAAATTGTTTATGGTTTTCAGCCACTAACTCCATTAGATTTGTTACCTTTGCCTGTTGATGAACATGCGGGGCTAGATGGAAAAAGGAAAGCCGATTTGGTGAAGCATATACATGAGAAAGAAAGATAGCAAATACAGCGAAAGAATGAGCAATATGCTTCTTATGCACAAGGAGAGATTTCCTGAACAATATAAATATAAACTACAACCGAGAGGGGATGGTCCATTTCAAGTCTTGGAACAGATTAATGACAATGCATACAAGCTGGATTTACAAGGTAAGTATAATATGTCTGCTACATTTAATGTTTTTGACTTAACTCATTTTGATGCAGGTACAGATTCGAGGTCGAATCCTTTTCAAAAGGGAGAGGATGACATGATCCAGGCCGACAATAAAGCAAAAGTCCAATTACAAGTCTAGAAGGGCCAATTATGAGGCAGAGGACCAAAAGCCTCAGAGAAGCAATTGCGGGATTAGTTCTGAGTTTTATGGCCGATTGCAACAAACAAATAGAGACGCATGTGGGCTTCAATAGAGAGGGCCCAAAGCCACTTCACTTGGCCCAAATCAGTTTTGAAGACTTGAAGACTTTGGTATTTTTATAATTTAGCCTTTAGGGGCATTTTTGTCTTTATGCCTTTAGGGTTTCTCTTTGTAACACTATTTAAGCTTTATCTCTTTTTCATTTTGAGGACAATCAACGAAATTTGTAAAACTCAAAAGCTTAAAGCTTTGGCTATGGATGAATTCTTGTAAGGGAGGGATTCCCTTTTCAAGTTTGAATCGATTTATCTAAGTTTGGCAACTTAGTGGCGTCTCCATTGCTAGCAAAACACTACAAGGAATCATCTTAAATGTTCTAAAGGGCAAGTTCTTTGTGGGTCTTCTTTGTGGCCTTGGAAGGGTTTTGTTTCTACAAAATCAAATTCACAATTCTTGGGGTTCTGTCTGTTGCTTGGGGTTTGCTTGGATTTCGAATCCAAGTGGGTTTCTTGTCATTAAGGGTACTGATGAGCGGAAAATATATCAATATTTACCACCCCCTTTTACCTAATATTTTGTTTAGTTTCTCGGGTTTGATGAACGTTTTGATGTATTTTGTAGATAAATAAAATATTGGGACTTAATGGAATCAACTCGGCGCTAAAACGATGAAATCCGGAGCAAAAAATGGCGAAAACGAAAATTTACTATACGCTTCACAAAGTGCAGTCCTAAATTCCAGTTTTGCGCAAGTTTGGTATTTTGGCCATAACGTTTTCATCCGATATCCGATTGAGCTGATTCAAGTACCAGATTATAAAAGACACAAAGATCTACAATTTTGAAGATTTAAATAGTTTCGAATTCTAAAGTTTGGAAGGCCGACATTGATGAACAATCTAGTGTATTTTGTGTAATTACTATAGTCATTTTCAAAATATAAAATAAAATTAATAAAATAAAAAAGTAAAAATTGTCAAACTTCCACCAAACATGCTTGCATGTTTGGTGCCATGTTTGGTGCCATGTTTGGTACCATGTTTGGTGTCATGTTTGATGCCATGTTTGGTGGAGCTATTGGTGGAGCAATTGGTGGAGAAATTGGTGGAAGCCTTTAGATTTTCCTATAAATACCAAGCTTAACTTTGTAAATTTTTCATGCTTTCTTTGGAGGAGTTTCTCCATGAAAATCTAAAGGAAAGTGTCTTGTATATTATTTAAGTTTTCTTGTATTTTCTTTTTATTTATTTAATAAAATTTTGTGTGTTTTCTTTTACAGCATGAGCAGGTAACCTCATTCTGCTGGGGTGAAAATGTGAGACTTTTAATATAATGAATTAGATTAATCTCCTTATTTTAATTCAAATTTAGATTAATTAGTTACTGCATATATGAACGGTTTAGGTGACAACCTTATTTACCGGCTATATGGTCGATTTTTCATTTCAGACGTAGTTTCCGCCTATATGGTCGGTTTAGGTAATAATCTTGTTACCGCCTATATGGTCGATTGGATTTAATTGAGACAAATAAAATTACCGCATTTATGGTCTGGTTAATTAATCGGTAAACATTGAGAATAAGAGAGATTTCTAATTTTGAAATATTAAAAGTGGATCCTCTAACCCCAGCCTTTTCTTTTATTATACTTTTACATTTTTTATTTCCAGCATTTACTTTATTTAATTTACAGTATTTACTTTATGTCTTTTATTTTATTTAAGTTCTTATTAGCCTTAGATATGTGTCGTAGCTAAACCCGTTATCTGGGGTTATGATGAATTTCAACATCACCGGTTAATAAGGGGTTTTTTTTTACGGTTTGGGTAATATAAAAGTTTATTTATTGAGCCTTAGTCTTCATGCTTCTTGTTAACTGGCCAATAATAAGATTGAACTGGTAAACTTAAAATGAACTTGGAAAAGAGATTTTAGGTTTAAGACCCTAGACTTAATAACCCACGATCTTCCTTGAGGATAGATAACCCTTTAATAGATTTTCTTATAGGATAGGAATATACCTGTCGGGTGGGGGTAGCCACTTTTGGAACTTGAACTTAATGAATTCAAGTAACTTGGTTAACATAGATATATAATTAATTGGGTTATTTGGGTATTTGCGTCTGACCATCGACATAGGCTTTTGCATATCTTCGTGTTCCAGGTTAGCAAACTGACTTATTACATATATATAAGAGAATTAATTCATCTTTAGGATAATATTGTGTGGAATCACAACCCTAGATCTTCGTGTCTTTTATTTATTTTTCTTAGTATTTTCTTTTATTTTATTTTATTTATTTTATTTAAGGAAATCCAAATTCAACCAACCAAAAGCAATCATTTTATTCTCCATTAATTAGATACTTGTAAATAAATAGTATCACTAATTACAACAGTAGGAATTAAGTCCTCGTGGGATTGATATTTTTATACTACTTGAACGATACGTGCGCTTGCGTTATACGCGTGTGATTACGCCGGTCAAGTTTTTGGCGCCGTTGCCGGGGACTTATTTATCTTTCACTATTAGTTTTGAGGTTAGATACCTTTACTTGTATCTAAAATAACACAATAAAAACAAGATACTATTAACTATTCCCCTCCCCCAAACCTAAATGAGACATTGTCCCCAATGTCTTGGTAGAAGAAGAGTCTAGAAGATAGTACCTGGTTAACTGAAATTCTACATGAAAAGTTAAAGGTTCAGATCCAGATTTATCTGACGCCTCTTACCACGATCGTTCTTGGACCAATTTATCTTTGAAATGATAGGATCGATTTATGGTTCAAAAGCTAAGATTTGATCAATTAAATCTGGGGCAGTTCTGGCAGTGAAAAGGAGTTCTTTTACAGATTTTGACACAAACCCATTTCTACGGGCATCATCAAGAAACACACAAAGAAAATAATAAAATTCATCAACGTTGTACAGTCCAAGCGGTTTCTGGTGTATGTTCAAGTTCGCTCAAAATAACACTGTAAAAATTTCCTCCATTGTGCCCAATCCACCTGGCAAAGCAATAAAAGCATCAGTTCGGTTAATCATTTCTACCAGTCGTTCAGACATACTTGGCACAATTAGTTCTTCTCCGTTTGATGGTCTAATAAGATTCGCCTCCGCCAAGGGTTGGGATGATTCCCAAGACTTGATTATCTCCTTCCTGTACGGCCTTTGAAACGATCCCCATAAGTCCAAGATTGCCACCACCATATATTAAGTGCATATTCCTTGCAGCTAAGTCTCGACCCAATTCTTGTGCTGCTGCTACGTATTCTGGTTTAACACCAACACTAGTACCGCAAAACACACAGATGTTTTCAACTCATTTTCTTGAAGTGGCTTCCATGTTTTACTCTGGATGCCTTCAAAAGTGCAATGATAGGTTGAATTTATAACACCTGAAAAGGGTGAGTAAAAATAATAGCACTAGTACCTGCCAAATGACAATTATTAGTTAAATAGTAAAATAAATCGTGAAAGGTAAAAAAGGTATGGATCCTGTCGGAGAAAATAAAAGAAAATAACAAAACAAATCACAATTATTAGGAAAAGACAAAGAGATATAATATTTAAAATAATTTACAGCTTGATTGACGTCTAGCGTCAGGGACAAGCTTCCCATCCAATTTTCTTATAAATTGGCAAATGGAGTCTTTTTGAGTCAGATTCCCGAGACTTAATTGTTGTCTTTCTTTTTGGAATTATGTACGTAATTTACGGATGGCTATATGAACATATCCACTGGGATGCGTCTCAAGAGTCGAAGATATATCATCTAAAGACTCCTTACTCAAGTCATCCCTAATGAATTTAATTTTATCTTCGTGATTATCATACATCATTCCTAAAGAACGACAACGAGTATTACAATTCCAGCGTGCACATTTGCAACAAACACTTATTTGCTTAGTTCTACGTTTCTTTGCATAGGTGCTTCTTCCAAAACTAGGCAAATAAGAATTATAAGAATCAGAATACTCACCTGCTAATCGAACCCGTGCTTCGATTACCCAACAAATGTCATTAGGAATACCTTTGATCATCAGAAGTCTCATTCGTTCCAAGCGAGTTTTGTAGACTTTCATCAGAGAATTTTGAGGGAGAGAAGGAAATTGCTTGTGAAGATTTGCGAGAGTTTCTTCCATCTTGAAATGACTTCACCTGCAAAAACTAACACATAAAATAAAACACACCAAAACACAATATATACATAAATTGCATGGGTTTCCTCACAGCTAGCGTTAAGTTTAACATCGTCAGCTAGACGTGATTGCCCGAACGTTATGCTGAATCTGAAAGTGTGACACTTTCTTTTTGCTGCTCAAATGATTCTCCCTAATAGTGCTTGAGACGCTGGTTGTTAACTTTGAATGTGTTGTTGGACTTGGGGTTGTATATCTCAACAACTCTGTATGGTAACACCTGAGTAATCACAAATGGACCTGACCACTTTGATTTCAGCTTTCCAGGAAAAAGTTTTAGCCGTGAATCATATATAACAACACCTGATGTCCTGGCTCCAATTGCCTGCGCACTATTTTTTATCATGCCATCTCTTTGTCTTTTCCTTGTATAGTTTGGCATTTTCATAAGCCTGTAGGCCAAATTCCTCCTATTCGTTGAGTTAATGAAGTCTTTTCTCTCATGCAGCTTGTGGATCAAGATTTAACTTCTTCAGTGCCTAGTACGCCTTGTGTTCAAGTTCAACTGGCATATGGCACACCTTTCCATACACCATTTGATATGGGGACATACCAGTAGGTGTCTTGTAAGCTGTCTGGTAGACCCATAATGCGTCATCTAGTTTTTCAGACCAATCATTCCTTATTGATCCAACGGTTCTTTCCAAGATCTTTTGATCTCCCTATTTGAAACTTCAACTTGCCAATTTGACTGTGGATGGTAAGCAGTGGCAATTTTATGAGTAACTCCGTATTTGGATAGGAGTGCATCAAAGTATCTGTTGCAGAAATGTGTACCACCATCGCTGATGATTGCCCGATGTGTTCCGAAGCGAGTGAAAATATTCTTTTTAAGGAATTTGATCACCACTTTAGAATCATTTGATGGCAGTGCAATTGCTTCAACCCATTTGGAGACGTAGTCTACTACAACCAGTATGTACAGGTTTCCAAATGATGGAACAAAGGGTCCCATAAAATCAATCCCCCATACATCAAATATCTCAACTTCCAGAATATTTTGCAAAGGTCCTTCATTTCTCTTGGAAATATTTCCCGTTCTCTGGCACCTGTCACATTGAAGAGCAAATAGATAAGCATTTTTAAAAGGAGTGGGCCAGAACAAACCTGATTGTAGGACTTTGGCTGCAGTGTTGTTTCCACTGAAGTGTCCGCCATCTGGTGATGAATGACAGTGTTGCAAGACACTGTTTACCTCCTCCTGTGGAATACACCGTCTCAGTAATTGATCAGCACAACGTTTGAATAGGTACGACTCATCCCAGACATAGTGTTTGACTTCTTTGAAGAACTTCTTTCGTTGCTGAGTTGTCCATTCCAACGGCCATTTTCCTGATACTATGTAGTTGACATAGTCAGCATACCAAGGGACTTCCTGTTGTTTAATGGCAAACAGCTGTTCATCTGGAAAGGTTTCTTTGATTGTCAGTTCTTTGCCAGATGTTTCTCCATTCTTGAGCCTCGATAAGTGATCTGCCACTTGGTTTTCTGTCCCTTTCTTATCTCTAATCTCCACTTCAAATTCTTGCAGAAGAAGTATCCAACGGATCAATCTGGGTTTGGCATCTTTCTTCAAAATCAGGTATTTGATTGCTGAATGATCTGTGTAGACCACCACTTTGGGACCCAGCAGATAGGAGCGAAATTTGTCAAAAGCGAACACAACTGCGAGCAACTCCTTTTCAGTGGTTGTGTAGTTGAGTTGAGCTTCATTCAGAGTTCTGCTGGAGTAGTAAATGGTGTGGAAAACTTTTGCTTTGCGTTGTCCCAAAACTGCACCTACAGTAAAATCACTAGCATCACACATCACTTCAAATGGAAGGGTCCAGTCTGGTGCTATAATGATGGGAGCAGAAACAAGCTTCTGTTTCAGGATCTCAAAAGCTTCATGGCATTCTTTGGTGAAGTTGAAAGGCACATCTTTCTCCAGAAGATTGCACAGAGGTTTAGCAATCTTGGAAAAGTCTTTGATAAAATCTCCTGTAAAAACCTGCATGTCCAAGAAAGCTCTGAATCCCTTTTACAGATGTTGGTGGAGGTAATTTTTCAATTATCTCGATCTTTGCTTTGTCTACCTAGATTCCCTTTTGTGAGATCCGATGTCCAAGAACAATGCCTTCATGTACCATGAAGTGGCATTTCTCCCAGTTGAGTACCAGGTTGGTATCTTCGCATTTGTGTAACACATGTTCCAGATTTTGCAAGCAGTGGTCAAAAGAATCTCCAAACACAGAGAAGTCATCCATGAAAACCTCCATACTCTACTCCAGTATGTCTGAGAAGATAGCCATCATGCAATGCTGAAATGTGGCAGGAGCATTACATAATCTAAATGGCATCATACGGAAAGCAAAAGTACCATACGGACATGTAAATGTGGTTTTCTCCTGATATTCTAGGGCGATGGCAAGCTGATTGTACCCCGAATATCCATCCAGAAAGCAATAGTACTCATGTCCGCCAGTCTGTCTAGCATCTGATCAATGAATGGCAGCGGGAAATGGTCTTTCCTCGTTGCTTTGTTCAATTTTCTGTAGTCCATGCATACTCTCCATCCAGTCACTGTTCTTGTTGGAATCAGCTCGTTCTTTTCATTTATGACTACAATAATTCCTCATTTCATTGGTACACACTGCATAGGACTCACCTAGGTGCTATCTGAGATGGGGTAAATGAGGTCAGCATCCAACCATTTGATGATTTCTTTCTTCACGACCTCCTTCATGATTGGATTGAGTCTGCATTGATGCTCCACTGTTGGTTTATATTCATCATTCATTAGAATCTTGTGCATGCAAAATGATGGACTAATGCCTCAAATGTCTGCTATAGTCCAGCCAATGGCTTTCTTGTGTTCCCGTAATACTCTCAGAAACTTTTCTTCCTGCTCCAATGTTAGCGAAGAAGAAATAATCACAGGTAATTCAGAAGAGTTTCCAAGAAATGCATACCTGAGATGGCTCGGCAGTAACTCCAGCCCTAGTTGTGGACTGTGGTGGTTCTTCAATCGAAGGCTTGATTCGATCTTTCTTCGGAAGTTCCAGACTTTCCACTGGTGGTGTCGATTTGAATTGGAATGGCTTGTCAAGATAGTTGATACATTCCAGAATTTCAGCATCTAGCTTGCTGTCAGTCATGTTGGTGATGCAAGCTTCAAGTGTATCTGTGGGATTTGGCTCAGTATCATGAACGATACTATCAACAACATCAATTCTGAAACATTCTTCTTCATTTTCATCGTTAGGGAATTTAATGGCTTTGAAAACATTGAAGGTAACTTCTTGGTCCTGAACTTTCATGGTTAGTTCTCCTTTTAGTACATCAATCACAGTTCGTCCTGTAGCCAAAAATGGTCTCCCAAGGATAATAGGTACATCTTTGTCTTCTTCCATGTCAAGGATAATGAAATCTGCTGGGAGAATGAGTTTATCGACTTTGACCAGCACATCTTCAACGACTCTTCTCGGAAATACGAGCGTTCGATCAGCAAGTTGGAGAGAGACTGAGGTAGGCATTGCTTCTCCAATTTGCAGTTTCCTATAAATAGAAAAAGGCATTAAGTTAACATTTGCACCCAAATCACATAAAGCCTTACCGATATAATGTTCTCTAATGGTGCATGGTACAGTAAAACTGCCAGGATCTTTCAACTTCGGAGGAAGTTTCCTCTGAATGATGGCACTGCATTCTTCTGTTAATGCTACTGTCTCGTAGTCTCCCAATCTTCGTTTTCGTGAAAGAATATCTTTCATGAATTTGACATAGCTAGGCATTTCTTCCAAGGCTTCTACAAATGGAATGTTGATATGCAACTTTTTGAAAACCTCCAAGAAACGAGCAAACTTCTTGTCCAGTTTGTTTTCCTGAATACGGTGTGGAAAATGTGGAGGTGAAGTGATTTGATCTTTTTCCTTTGCTTTTTTTTCCTCCATCTGTTGTTCTGTTTCTTTTGGAACTTCTTCAATGGATGCTTTGATTCCAACATCTTTGTTGATTTCAGTACCGCTTTTCAAAGTAATGGCTTGACATTATTCCTTCCCTCGGTTCCTTGGATTGGGTTCTGTGTTGCTGGGAAGATTCCCTGGCGATCTGTAACTCTGAACATTGGCCAGTTGTCCAATTTGATTCTCCAGTGCTTTAATGGAAGCAGATTGGCTTTGATTGAATGTTGTTTGGGCTTGAAACATAGCATCATATTTTGCTTCTTGCTTTTTGAACATCTCTTCAAACCATTCTTTAATTTCAGGTTCTTTTTCACACTCATGACCTTTGTTCTGCTGTTGGAATCTAAGTGGTGAATTATTCTTTTGCCCTGAATTGTTGCTCCATGAAAAATTGGGATGATTCCTCCACCCTGGGTTGTAGGTGTTGGAATATGGATTGTTCCACTGTCTGTTGAAATTGTTGACATAGTTCACCGTCTCTTCTTGTTGAACTGGTTCTGGTGCTCCTCCATATGGTGAACTTGTGGATACGGTGATGTTTACAACTTGCGTGCTAAGTATTTCTAGACATTTGCATATCTGATCCAGCCTGGTATTCACTGCTGTGTTGGCTCCAACTTCATAAATTCCTGCAATTCTTTGAATCATGCTCCTATCTGTTGGCCACAACGAATTATTGTTAGCCATTTCTTCGATTAAGTCACATGCTTGATCTTCTCCTTTAGCATCAAAGCTCCTCCAGCAGCAACATCAATTGTGGTTCTCATCAATCCAGAATGTCCATTATAGAAAGTTTGGACTTGTAGCCATTTTACAATCTCATGGTGAGGGCATTTTCTGAGCATATCCTTGTACCTTTCCCAAGCTTCGTAGAGAGATTCTGAGTCAGTTGCACAAATGATGTGATGTCATTCCTCAACTTTGATGTTCTAGCTGGTGGAAAATATTTTGCAAGGAATTTGGTGGCTAAAGTGTTCCAAGTTGTGATAGAACATGCTGGTAGTGAATGTAGCCAAGCTTTTGTTCTGTCTTTCAAGGAATATGGAAAAACCCACAGTCTCATTGCTTCTTCAGCTCCTCGGTTGTAATTGAAAGTGCCGCAAACTTCCAGGAAGTTGCTGATGTGGGCATTAGGATCTTCGGTTGCATTCCCCCCAAACTAAACTGACTGCTGAATCATCTGAATGCATGTTTTGATGTCACACGCATTTGCTGGTAAGAGAGGAAGTACAATACAGGAAATAAAGCCATCAACCACCAGAATGGTTCTGTCTCGAATGGGAATTGGTGGTGCAACTTCCAAAGGTTCAGGTTCCATGTTAACAATTGCTTATTGCCCTTCTAGCCTTTCTCTTCTCAACTGTTTGATGGTTCTTTCAATTTCTGGGTCAAGCGGTCGGAGTTCAAAGCTTCTGGTTCGTCTCATGTAGTGTCTAAGAACCTGAAACACAAGAAAACAAAAACAATAAGTAAAAAAATGAGATACAAGTAAAAGTATCTAACCTCAAAACTAATAGTGAAAGATAAATAAGTCCCCGGCAACAGCGCCAAAAACTTGACCGGCGTAATCACATGCGTATAACGCAAGCGCACGTATCGTTCAAGTAGTATAAAAAGTATCGATCCCACGAGGACTTAATACCTAGCTATTAATTTTATGAGGCCAAATGATTACTAGTATCTAACAGATTGATTGATTGACTTGGTGGTGACTTTAAACTTAAAAACAAGTAAATAAAATTACGCAAAAAATAGGTTGAGGAAAATTCAAATTTATAAAACTATCCAGGGTTGTGAATTCTTCCAATATCTTTTAAAAGATGAAGTGGTTATTTCATGTTTGTGCAATATATTGGTTTATTAATCTGGAACACGAAAATATGTAAAAGCCTCTTCTGATGGTCAGATACAGATACCCAGTGTAACCCAATTAATCATATTCCTACGCTTTGGGCCACTGACTCCCAAACCAGTTGGCTTTAGGGTACTAGGTGTTAAGACACCCCTGCGGACTTAATAACTCGGATCTCAGACGTTTTTTTTATCCCATCGCCTTTTTAGATGTTTCCTCCAATTAAACTAGAGCACTGAATATTACAAACTCGTCAATTACTTCTCATGTCCATATGTTACCATGCATGTTGATAATACCTACCAACTGAGCATATGAAGATTCATTTTAGTCAGTTTTATGGAGAATTCACATATTAAATAATTCAAAAGGAAATAAACAAAAATTAACTTGTTTTGAAAATAGGTTTGAGATACGTATCAAGAGTGGAAACTCCTTACACAACTATTTCTCACCAATTTCACCTGATTAATCAACTAAAAAACCAAAACACAAAATAGTTAATAGTATCTTATTTCTATTGTGTTATTTTAGATATAAGTAAAGGTATCTAACCTCAAAACTAATAGTGAAAGATAAATAAGTCTCCGGCAACGGCGCCAAAAACTTGACTAGCGTAATCACATGCGTATAATGCAAGCGCACGTATCGTTCAAGTAGTATAAAAAGTATCGATCCACGAGGACTTAATACCTAGCTATTAATTTTATGAGGCCAAATGATTACTAGTATCTAACAGATTGATTGATTGACTGGGTGGTGACTTTAAACTTAAAAACAAGTAAATAAAATTGCGCAAAAATAGGTTGAGGAAAATTCAAATTTATAAAACTATCCAGAGTTGTGAATTCTTCCAATATCTTTTAAAAAATGAAGTGGTTATTTCATGTTTATGTAATATATTGGTTTATTAACCTGGAACACGAAAATATGTAAAAGCCTCTTCCGATGGTCAGGTACAAATACCTAGTGTAACCTAATTAATCATATTCCTATATTCTCATCAATCCAGAAAGTCCATTATAGAAGGTTTGGACTTGTAGCCTTTTTGCAATCTCATGGTGGGGGCATTTTCTGAGCAAATCCTTATACCTTTCCCAAGCTTCGTAGAGAGATTCTGAGTCATGTTGCACAAAATATGTGATGTCATTCCTCAACTTTGATGTTCTAGCTGGTGGAAAATATTTTGCAAGGAATTTGGTGGCTAAAGTGTTCCAAGTTGGGATGGAAACTGCTGGTAGTGAATGTAGCCAAGCTTTTGCTCTGTCTTTCAAGGAATATGGAAAAACCTGCAGTCTCATTGCTTCTTTAGCTCATCAGTTGTAATTGAAAGTACCGCAAACTTCCAGGAAGTTGCTGATGCGGGCATTAGGATCTTCAGTTGCATTCCCTCCAAACTGAACTGACTGCTGAATCAACTGAATGCATGTTTTGATGTCACACGCATTTGCTAGTAAGGGGGGAAGTACAATACAGGAAATGAAGCCGTCAACCACCGGAATGGTTCTGTCTCGAATGAGAATTGGTGGTGCAACTTCCAAAGGTTCAGGTTCCATGTTAACAATTGATTCTTGCCCTTCTCGCCTTTCTCTTCTCAACTATCTGATGGGTCTTTCAATTTCTGGGTCAAGCGGTCAGAGTTCAAAGCTTCTGGTTCGTTTCATGTAGTGTCTAAGAACCTGAAACACATGAAAACAAAAACAATAAGTAAAAAGAAATTAGATACAAGTAAAGGTATCTAACCTCAAAACTAATAGTGAAAGATAAATAAGTCCCCGGCAACGGCGCTAAAAACTTGACCGGCGTAATCACACGCGTATAACGCAAGCGCACGTATCGTTCAAGGTGTATAAAAAGTATCTATCCCACGAGGACTTAATACCTAGCTCTTAATTTTATAAGGCCAAATGATTACTAGTATCTAACAGATTGATTGATTGACTGGGTGGTGACTTTAAACTTAAAAAGAAGTAAATAAAATTGCGCAAAAATAGGTTGAGGAAAATTCAAATTTATAAAACTATCCAGGGTTGTGAATTCTTCCAATATCTTTTAAAAGATGAAGTGGTTATTCATGTTTGTGCAATATATTGATTTATTAACTTGGAACACGAAAATATGTAAAAGCCTCTTCCGATGGTCAGATACAAATACTCAATGTAACCCAATTAATCATATTCATATGTTAACCAAGTTACCTGAATTCCTTAAGATTAAGTTCCAATTATGGTTACCCTTGCCCGACAGGTATATTCCTATCATGTAAGGAAATCTATTAAAGGGTTATCTATCCTCAAGGAAGATCTTGGGTTATTAAGTCTAGGGTCTTAAACCTAAAATCCCTTTTCCAAGTTCATTTTTAAGTTTGCCAATTCAATCTTATTATTGGCCAGTTAACAAGAAGCATGAAGACTAAGGCTCAATAAATAAACCTTTATATTACCCAAACCGTAAAACAACCCCTTATTAACCGATGATATTGGAATTCAATTCAACCCCAGATAAAGGGCTTAGCTACGACACATATCTAAGGCTAATAAAAGCTCAAATAAAATAAAAAACATAAAGTAAATACTGGAAATTAAATAATGTAAATGCTGGAAATAAAAAATGTAAAAGTACAATAAAAGAAAATGTTGGAGTTAGAGGATCCACTTTTAATATTTCAAAATTAGAAATCTCTCTTATTCTCAATGTTTACCGATTAATTAACCAGACCATAAAGGCGGTAATTTCATTTGTCTCAATTAAATCCAATCGACCATATAGGCGGTAACAAGGTTAGTACCTAAACCGACCATATAGGCGAAAACTACGTCTGAAATAAAAAACCGACTATATAGGCGGTAAATAAGGTTGTCACCTAAACCGGCCATATAGGCGGTAACTAATTAATCCAAATTTTAATTAAAAAAAAAGGGAGATTAATCTAATTCATTATATTAAAAGTCTCACCTTTTCACCCCAGCAGAATGAGGTTATTTGCTCATGCTGTAAAAGAAAACACACAAATTTTTTTTAAATAAATAAAAAGAAAATACAAGAAAACTTAAATAATGTACAAGACACTTTTCTTTAAATTTTCATGGAGAAACTCCTCCAAAGAAATCATGAAAAATTTACAAAGTTAAGCTTGGTATTTATAGGATAATCTAAAGGCTTCCACCAATTGCTCCACCAAACATGACATCAAACATGGCACCAAACATGACACCAAACATGGCACCAAACATGCAAGCATGTTTGGTCGAAGTTTGAAAATTTTTACTTTTTTTATTTTATTAATTTTATATTATATTTTGAAAATGACTATAGTAATTACACAAAATACACTAGATTATTCATCAATTTAGGCCTTCCAAAATTCAGAATTCGAAAATATTTAAATCTTAAAAGTTGTAGATCTTTGTGTCTTCTTTAATCTGGCACTTGAATCAGCTCAATCAGATATTGGATGATAAAGGTATGGCCAAAATACCAAACTTGCGCAAAATTGGAATTTAGGACTGCACTTCGTGACGCGTATAGTAAATTTCCGTTTTCACCAATTTTTGCTCTGACTTTCATTGTTTTAGCCCCGAGTTGATTCCATTAAGTCCCAATACTTTATTTATCTATAAAATACATAAAAATACACCAAAACGTTCATCAAACCCGATAAAACTAAACACAATATTAGGTGAAAGGGCGGTAAATATTGATATATTTTCCGCTCATCACACCCCCAAACCTAACATTTTGCTAGTCCTCGAGCAAAACAACAAAATAAAATACAATAAACAATTAAAATTAAACTAAGCCACTTTCGTAGGGATCACGGTTGCATTTAGCGTATGCAACAAGCCTTTAAACCCCTAGGTGTCCCTAGTGGATGAGTTGTAGTCTCGTGAGGGTTTACAGTGACGATACCCACAAACGTCTTATAAAAGTAAAAAAAAAATAGTAAAACTAATGCACACAAAAGCAAAAGGAAAATAGAATAAAGAAGTTCATAACTAAACAGGTGAAACTTCTACTCCAAGTTAGTAGTTGTTTTTTTTTTCTTTCTAAATTACCGAATAAGTAAATTATCCGATTATTTTTATCATTCTTCATATACACAACCAACAAAATATTAATCAACTTATTTTGCCCACAATAGTCACAAGTGCAGTTGAGAAGAGAGTAATATTTTTGTCCTAAAGTTTTATCAGAATTTACACCTTTTTGTAGCAATGGAATAATTTTTTCTGATTTTTCTGATTTTTTTTCTTTGATTTTTGATTTTTTTTATTTATATACAATATCTTCCGTCTATGTAGCGAGCTTTGGGCCAGTGGCTCCCAAACCAGTTGGCTTTAGGGCACTAGGTGTTAAGACACCCCTACGAACTTAATTACGCGGATCTCAAACGTTTTTTTTTCATACTTTTTTTTACTCCAGTGTCATTTATAGATGCTTCCTCCAATTAAACTAGAGCACTGAATATTACAAACTTTTCAATTACATCTTATGTTTGTATGTTACAATGCATGTTAATAATACCTGCCAACTGAGCATATGAAGATCCATTTTAGTCAGTATTATGGAGAATTCACAAATTAAATAATTCAAAAGGAAATAAACAAAAATTAATTTGTTCCCCGAAATACCGAAATAGGTTGAGATACGTCTTAGGAGTGGAAACTCCTTACACAGCTATCTCTCACCAATTTCACCCGATTAATCATATTACAAAAACACAAAATATTTTTTTGAATTTTGTAAAAATTTTCAATTTTTTTTGTATTTTTCGAAAAAAATTTGGACTAAAATAACACAATAAAAACAAGATACTATTTACTATTCCCCCCCAAACCTAAATGAGACATTGCCCCCAATGTCTGAAAAAGTAGAAGAAGAGTTTAGAAGATAGTATCTGGTTAACTGAAATTCTACATGAAAAGTTAAAGGTTAAGATCCAGATTTATCCGACGCCTCTTACCACGATCGTTCTCGGACCAATTAATCTTTGAAATGATAGGATCGATTTGTGGTTCAAAAGCTAAAATTTGATCAATTAAATCTGGGGCAGTTCTGGCAGTGAAGAGAAGTTCTTTTACAGGTTTTGACACGAACCCATTTCTCCATGCATCATAAAGAAACACACAAAGAAAATCATAAAATCCATCAACGTTGTACAGTCCAAGCGGTTTCTGGTGTATGCTCAAGTTCGCCCACGATAACACTGTAAAAATTTCCTCAATTGTGCCCAATCTACCTGGCAAAGCAATAAAAGCATCAGCACGATTAATCATTTCTACCAGTCGTTCAGACATACCTAGCACAATTAGTTCTTCTCCGTTTGATGGTCCAATAAGATTCGCCTCCGCCAATGGTTTTGGGATGATTCCCAAGACTTGACTGCCTTCTTCCTATACGGCCTTTGAAACGATCCCCATAAGTCCAAGACTGCCACCGCCATATACTAAGTGCATATTCCTTGCAGCTAAAACTCGACCCAATTCTTGTGCTGCCGCTACGTATTCTGGTTTAACACTAACACTAGTACCGCAAAACACATAGATGTTTTCAACTCGTTTTCTTGAAATGGCTTCCATGTTTTACTCTGGATGCCTTTAAAAGTACAATGCTGAGTTGAATTTATAAAACCTGAAAAAGGTGAGTAAAAATAATAGCACTAGTTCCTGCCAAATGACAATTATTAATTAAACAGTAAAATAAATCGTGAAAAGTCAAAAAGGTATGGATCCTTTCGGAGAAAATAAAAGAAAATAACAAAATAAATCACAATTATTAGGAAAAGACAAAGAGATATAATATTTAAAATAATTTACAGCTTGATTGACGTCTATGCGTCAGGGACAAGCTTCCCATCCAATTTTCTTATAAATTGGCAAATGGAGTCTTTTTGAGTCAGATTCCCGAGACTTAATTGTTGTCTTTCTTTTTGGAATTGTGTACATAATTTACGGATGGCTATATGAACATATCCACTGGGATGCGTCTCAAGAGTCGAAGATATATCATCTAAAGACTCCTTACTCAAGTCATCCCTAATGAATTTAATTTTATCTTCGTGATTATCATACATCCTAAAGAACGACAACGAGTATTACAATTCCAGCGTGCACATTTGCAACAAACACCTATTTGCTTAGCTCTACGTTTCTTTGCATAGGTGCTTCTTCCAAAACTAGGCAAATAAGAATTATAAGAATCAGAGTACTCACATGTTAATCGGACCCGTGCTTCGATTACCCAACGAATGTCATTAGGAATACCTTTGATCATCATAAGTCTCATCCGTTCCAAGCGAGTTTTGTAGACTTTCATCAGAGAATTTTGAGGAAGAGAAGGAAATTGCTTGTGAAGATTTGCGAGAGCTTCTTACATCTTGAAATGACTCCACCTGCAAAAACTAACACATAAAATAAAACACACCAAATCACAATATATACACAAATTGCATGGGTTGCCTCACAGCTAGCGCTAAGTTTAACATCGTCAGCTAGACGTGACTGCCTGAACGTTATGCTGGATCTGAAAGTGTGACACTTCTTTTTGTCGCTCAAATGATTCTCCCCAATAGTGTTTGACACGCTGGCTGTTAACTTTGAATGTGTTGTTGGACTTGGGGTTGTATATCTCAACAACTCCGTATGGTAACACCTAAGCAATCACAAAAGGACCTGACCACTTTGATTTCAGCTTTCCAGGAAAAAATTTCAGCCACGAATCATATAACAACACCTGTTGTCCTGGCTCCAATTGTCTGCGCACTATTATTTTATCATGCCATCTCTTGGTCTTTTCCTTGTATAGTTTGGCATTTTCATAAGCCTGTAGGTGAAATTCCTCCAATTCGTTGAGTTAGTGAAGTCTTTTCTCTCATGCAGCTTGTGGATCAAGATTTAACTTCTTCAGTGCCCAGTACGCCTTGTGTTCAAGTTCAACTGGTAGATGGCACGCTTTTCCATACACCATTTGATATGGGGACATACCAATAGGTGTCTTGTAAGTTGTCCGGTAGGCCCATAATGCGTCATCTAGTTTTTCAGACCAATCCTTCCTTGTTGATCCAACGGTTCTTTCCAAAATTATTTTGATTTCCCTGTTTGAAACTTCAACTTGCCCATTTGATTGTGGATGGTAAGTAGTGGCAACTTTATGAGTAACTCCGTATTTGGATAGGAGTGCATCAAAGTATCTGTTGCAGAAATGTGTGCCACCATCGCTGATGATTACCCGAGGTGTTCCGAAGCAAGTGAAAATATTCTTTTTAAGGAATTTGATCACCACTTTAGAATCATTTGATGGCAGTGCAATTGCTTCAACCCATTTGGAGACGTAGTCTACTACAACCAGTATGTACAAGTTTCCGAATGATGGAACAAATGGTCCCATAAAATCAATCCCCCATACTTCAAATATCTCCACTTCAAGAATGTTTTGCAAATGTCCTTCATTTCTCCTGGAAATATTTCCCGTTCTCTGGCACCTGTCACATTGAAGAGCAAATAGATAAGCATCTTTAAAAAGAGTGGGCCAGAACAAACCTGATTGTAGGACTTTGGCTGCAGTTTTGTTTCCACTGAAGTGTCCGCCATATGGTGATGAATGACAGTGTTGCAAGACACTGTTGACCTCCTCCTGTGGAATACACCATCTCAGTAATTGATCAGCACATCGTTTTAACAGGTACGGCTCATCCCAAACATAGTGCTTGACTTCTTTGAAGAACTTCTTTCGTTGCTGAGTTGTCCATTCCAACGACCATTTTCCTGACACTATGTAGTTAACATAGTCAGCGTACCAAGGAATTTCCAGCTGTTTCATGGCAAACAGCTATTCATCTGGAAAAGTTTCTTTGATTGTCAATTCTTTGCCAGTTGTTTCTCCATTCTCGAGCCTCGATAAATGATCTGCCACTTGATTTTCTGTCCATTTCCTGTCTCGAATCTCCACATCGAATTCTTGCAGAAGAAGTATCCAACGGATCAATCTGGGTTTGGCATCTTTTTTCACGATCAGATATTTGATTGCTGAATGATCTGTGTAGACCACCACTTTGGGACCCAGCAGATAAAAGCGAAATTTGTCAAAAATGAACACAACTGCAAGCAACTCCTTTTTAGTGGTTGTGTAGTTGAGTAGAGCTTCATTTAGAGTTCTGCTGGAGTAATAAATGGCGTGGAAAATCTTTGCTTTGCGTTGTCCCAAAACTGCACCTACAGCAAAATCACTAGCATCGCACATCACCTCAAATGGAATGGTCCAGTCTGGTGCTACAATGATGGGAGCAGAAATCAGCTTCTGTTTTAAGATCTCAAAAGCTTCATGGCATTCTTTGGTGAAGTTGAAAGGCATATCATTCTCCAGAAGATTGCACAGAGGTTTAGAAATCTTGGAAAAGTCTTTGATAAATCTCCTGTAAAAGCCAGCATGTCCAAGAAAGCTCTGAATCTCTTTTACAGATGGTGGTGGAGGTAATTTTTCAATTGTCTCGAGCTTTGCTTTGTCTTCCTCGATTCCCTTTTATGAGATCCGATGTCCAAGAACAATTCCTTCCTACACCATGAAGTGGCATTTCTCCCAATTGAGTACCATGTTGGTATATTCGCACTTTTGTAACACATGTTCCAGATTTTACAAGCAGTGGTCAAAAGAGTCTCCAAACACAGAGAAGTCATCCATAAAAACCTTCATACTCTGCTCCAGCATGTCTGAGAGGATAGCTATCATGCAACGCTGAAATGTGGCAGGAGCATTACATAATCCAAATGGCATCCTGCGGAAAGCAAAAGTACCATACGGACATGTAAATGTGGTTTTCTCCTGATCTTCTGGGGCGATGATAATCTGATTGTACCCCGAATATCCGTCCAAAAAGCAATAGTACTCATGTCCCGCCAGACTATCTAGCATTTTATCAATGAATGGCAGCGGAAAATGGTCTTTCCTCGTTGCTTTGTTCAATTTTCTATAGTCCATGCATACTCTCTATCCAGTCACTGTTCTTGTTGGAATCAGCTCGTTCTTTTCATTTGTGACTACAATAATTCCTTATTTCTTTGGTACACACTACATAGGACTCACCCAGATGCTATCTGAGATGGGGTAAATGATGCCAGCATCTAACCATTTGATGATTTCTTTCTTCACGACCTCCTTCATGATTGGATTGAGTCTCCGTTGATGCTCCACTGCAGTCCTATATTCCAGTTTTGCGCAAGTTTGGTATTTTGGCTATAACTTTTTCATTCGATATCCGATTCAGCTGATTCAAGTGCCAGATTAAAGAAGAAACAAATATCTACAACTTTGAAGATTTAAATAGTTTCGAAGTCTAAATTTTGGAAGGCCGAAATTGATGAATAATGTAGTGTATTTTGTGTAATTACTATAGTCATTTTCAAAATATAAAATAAAATTAATAAAATAAATAAGTAAAAATTGTCAAACTTCCACCAAATATGCTTCCATGTTTGGTGCCATGTTTGGTGTCATGTTTGGTGCCATGGTTGATGCCATGTTTGGTGCCATGTTTGGTGGAGCAATTGGTTGGAGAAATTGGTGGAAGCATTTAGATTTTCCTATAACTACCAAGCTTAACTTTGTAAATTTTTCATGCTTTCTTTGGAGGAGTTTCTCCATGAAAATCTAAAAGAAAGTGTCTTATATATTAGTTAAATTTTCTTGTTTTCTTGTTTTTATTTATTTAATAAAATTTTGTGTGTTTTCTTTTACAGCATGAGCATGTAACCTCATTCTACTGGGGTGAAAAGGTGAGACTTTTAATATAATGAATTAGATTAATCTCCCTTATTTTAATTAAAATTTGGATTAATTAGTTACCGCCTATATGGCCGGTTTATGTGACAACCTTATTTACCGCCAATATGGTCGATTTTTCATTTCAGACATAGTTTCCGCCTATATGGTCGGTTTAAGTAATAACCTTGTTACCGCCTATATGGTCGGTTGGATTTAATTGAGACAAATGAAATTACCGCTTTTATGGTCTGGTTAATTAATCGGTAAACATTGAGAATAAGGGAGATTTTTAATTTTAAAATATTTAAAGTGGATCCTCTAACCCCCATCATTTTCTTTTATTTTACTTTTACATTTTTAATTTCCAGCATTTACTTTATTTAATTTCCAACATTTACTTTATGTCTTTTATTTTATTTAAGCTTTTATTAGCTTTAGATATGTGTCGTAGCTAAGCCCGTTATCTGGGGTTGTGATGAATTCCAATATCACTGGTTAATAAGGGGTTGTTTTACGGTTTGGGTAATATAAATGTTTATTTATTGAGCCTTAGTCTTAATGCTTCTTGTTAACTGACCATTAATAAGATTGAACTGGTAAACTTAAAATGAACTTGGAAAAGGGATTTTAGGTTTAAGACCCTAGACTTAATAACCACGATCTTCCTTAAGGATAGATAACCCTTTAATGGATTTCCTTACAGGATAGGAATATACCTGTCGGGCGGGGGTAACCATAATTGGAACTTAATCTTAATGAATTCAGGTAACTTGGTTGATATATGAATATGATTAATTGGGTTACACTGGGTGCCAGAGAACGGGAAATATTTCCAGGAGAAATGAAGGACCTTTGCAAATCATTCTGGAAGTGGAGATATTTGATGTGTGGGAGATTGATTTTATGGGACCCTTTGTTCCATCATTCGGAAACTTGTACATACTGGTTGCAGTAGACTACGTCTCCAAATGGGTTGAAGCAATTGCACTGCCATCAAATGATTATAAAGTGGTGATCAAATTCCTTAAAAATAATATTTTGCACTCGCTTCGGAACACCTCAGGCAATCATGAGCGATGATGGCACACATTTTTGCAACAGATACTTTGATGCACTCCTATCCAAATACGGAGTTACTCATAAAGTTGTCACTGCTTACCATCCACAGTCAAATAGGCAAGTTGAAGTTTCAAACAGTGAGATCAAAGAATCTTGGAAAGAACCGTTGGATCAACAAGGAATGACGGGTCTAAAAAACTAGATGACGCATTATGGGCCTACCGGACAGCTTACAAGACACCTAATGGTATGTCCCCATATCAAATGGTGTATGGAAAAGCATGCCATCTGTCAGTTGAACTTGAACACAAGGCGTATTGGGTACTGAAGAAGTTAAATCTTGATCCACAAGCTGCATGAGAGAAAAGACTTCACCAACTCAACGAATTGGAGGAATTTCGCCTACAAGCTTATGGAAATGCCAAACTATACAAGGAAAAGACCAAGAGATGGCATGATAAAAAAATTAGTGCGCAGACAATTGGAGCCATGACAGCAGGTGTTGTTATATGATTCACGGCTGAAACTTTTTCCTGGAAAGCTGAAATCGAAGTGGTCAGGTCCATTTGTGATTACTCAGGTGTTACCATACGGAGTTATTGAGATATACAACCCCAAGTCCAACAACACATTCAAAGTTAACAGCCAGCCTGTCAAGCACTATTGGGGAGAATCATTTGAGCGATAAAAAGAAAGTGTCACATTTTCAGATCCAGAATAACATTCGGGCAGTCATGTTTAGCTGACGATGTTAAACTTAGCGCTAGTTGGGAGGCAACCCATGCAATTTGTGTATTTATTGTGATTTGGTGTGTTTTATTTTATGTGTTAGTTTTTACAGGTAAAGTCATTTCAAGATGGAAGAAGCTCTCGCAAATCTTCACAAGCAATTTCCTTCTCTCCCTCAAAATTCTCTGATGAAAGTCTACAAAATTCGCTTGGAACAGATGAGACTTTTGATGATCAAAGGTATTCATAATGACATTCGTTGGGTAATCGAAGCACGAGTCCGATTAACAGCTAAGTACTCTGATTCTTATAATTCTTATTTGCCTGGTTTTGGAATAAGCATCTATGCAAAGAAACGTAGAGCTAAGCAAATGGGTGTTTGTTACAAATGTGCACACTAGAATTGCAATACTCGTTGTCGTTCTTTAGGAATGGTGTCTGATAATCGCGAAGATCAAATTAAATTCATTAGGATGGCTTGAGTAAGGAGTCTTTAGATGATATATCTTCGACTCTTGAGACACATCCTAGTGGATATATTCATATAGCCATCCACAAATTACATACACAAATCCAAAAAGAAAGACAACAGTTAAGTCTCGGGAATTTGACTCAAAAAGACCCTGCCAATTTATAAGAAAATTGGATGGAAAGCTTGTCCCTGACGCATATACGTCAATCAAGCTGTAAATTATTATAAATATTATATCTATTTGTCTTTTCCTAATAATTGTGATTTGTTTTGTTATTTTCTTTTATTTTCTCCGACAGGATCCTATAACATCCCGGGTTATTTTAGAGTGTTAGCGTGAATTTTATTTTTCGCCCGTGAGACCGCATCTGAACGCGAGGTTTATTTTTCAGTAAAATGGGAACTTTTTCACTAAATTAATTATAAGCTTACATTAATTAAATTAAAGGGTGAAATTGCGAATTACCAAATTAATAAATTATTTCTTCAATGCTGTTGCATATCGAAGAAATTGAGTGGTGCATAAAGGCATGGAGTTTGTAATTGTATTAATAAATGGATGAAGCAAGTTAATGTGGCTTCAAAAGAAAAAAAAAGGCTAGATAACTCCACACACACACGTGTAATACATATAACACATACACACTTTTTTAAACACACACACACACACGTTGAAAGGAAAACAGAACAGCAGAGAGTAAAGGGGAAAAAGCTGAGAAATAGGGGAAACAGAGAATGACCGAGAGAGAGAGAGCAGGGGTGACCGAGAAAGAGAGAGGGGTGAGAGCAGTTCCTAAAGCTTGTCCCGTGAAATTTGGTCCAGTGAAGTGGCATTGAGCAGAAGCAGTGGAGGGATAGAGAATGGTTGAGCCGAGTGAGAGAAATTGGGAGAGTGAAACCGAGAGGCAAATCAGAGAAGAAGAAGATGATGGAGTTCGAATCTGGGAGTTTGATTTCGTTCATGGAGTCAATTTGTAAGTATACTATGGTGATGATTCCCTTGAGCTTGCTTGCTTTTGATATGTTTTGATAAACTAATGAATGGAAAGATTGGGCTAAATAAGTTAATTAGAGACTATCAAAGTACTTAATTTTGATTGTTAATTATGAATTGAAAGAAATTAATTTGATTAAAGGTAAGGGGATTTTGATTTAATAACTTATGATTGTGGGTTTTTAGTGTGGATTGATAATATATATACTATTGTTGATATTGTGAAGTTGCTTGGAGATGATAGATTATTAAGGGAATCTGGAAATGTTTGTGGGTCATGAATTAATAAACCCTACATAACTAGATAAGATGGATTTATAATGTATGTGTTTGGGTTGTGGTAAATTGTGTTATAGTAACTTAGGATGTTTATAGTGATGGTTTCATCCATGTTGAATGTGAATGGTGACTTAGTGTTGGGTTGCAAATTTTATAACTTAGGGAAGAGTAATTTCAGTTATGTTTGATGCGTGGGGAAGTCTTTTGTTATGATAGAATGTAGCAAAATCATGGTTAAATTAATGGGTTGTTTGGACAGTGAGCTATTGGGATTTCACTGCAAATTCGATTTCAGCAGTGTACTTTGAACATATTCTTGTATTTTATTCACGACTTGAATTTTAAATCTCTTATTGGTAAACCGTAACATTATACCAGAATTATACTCATTAAGGAATAACCTATTAAAATTTCAGAATTTTTCAATGAAGGATGAAATTGTGGAAAATTTCATAACTTGGCAGTTCTATAGGTAAATAGGTTTTGTTCACTGCTGTATAATGGGTTTGCTTAATAGTGAATAATGTAAATGTGTATTTAGAGCATGTCATGGAATCTGTAAATTGGTAAGAGTAGTTTGCCGATGCATGTTTTTATGGTAATAAAGTTTAATAGTTTGAGTATGAACACATGTTATTATTTGTGTAATAGGACACATCAGATTGTATGTATAAGATTGTGATAATTTATAAAGTAAGTGAACATATGCTTGCTACATACAAATTATATTAAAGATACAGTAAATATATAGAACAAAAGATAGTTAAAGATGAAAGCATGAAAGGAGTAAGATTCACACGCCATCAATTTAAAGATATGTATTAATATGTGCATGTAGTTTTATGACCTAAAGATAAGTATATAAGAAAGCATGGCTAGGGTAGGAGGAAGCATGAGAAATGCATATGCATATGTGTGTGTTAAGATTTTCAGAACTTGAATTAAAGTTAAGAATCTTTTTGAAATTGAAAAAGGAAAGTTTCAAAGTTTTCTTTGAAAGAAATGTATTTTCAGAAAATGTTTTTACAATTTTGAGACACAGAGTACGGTTTTATGTTTTTCGGGGCATGAGGTAAAACCTTACCCCAGTATGTAACTATTACAGTTGGAATTGACGGATACAGAGGACATGTGCACATGTAGGGCCAGGATGGCGGCTTAGGGTCGTGTACCTGGTCCCTAGTGGTGGCTACACTGCTAGTTGAGTTGTTGTCCTGGGTGTAGAGCTCTATGTTGCCAGTTGAGCTGTTGTCCTGGACGTAGGGCACCACCAGCCTCAGAGATGCCACAATTGAGTTATGGTCATGGGCATCGAGTACACCCAGTTGAGTTATGGTCCTGGGTGCAGAGAGACGTCCAGTTGAGTTATGGTCCTGGACGTAGAGCAATTTTCAGTTTTCAGACTCTTAGTACATAGTTTTCAGATTCACTGTATCCAGATTTCAGAACTCAGTTTTTAGAAAACAGTTTTCAGAAACTAGATTCTAGAAACAGTTTTCGGAAACCAGAGATTCAAAGCATGATTTCAAACATAAGTTTTATAAATAGATTTTCAAACAGAATTTTCAGGAAAGAGTGTTCAGAAAGAGTTTTCTGAAAACAGCATTTCAGAAAAGGTTTTTAAGAATTATTTTATAAAAGCATTGCATGATAAGTATAGTATAGTTTACAAGTTATGCATATAAATCATACATTTTAGTTATCATTTGAAAGCATATATTTGGCATTAATACATGTGACATGTCTGCATCAGTATGCATATATGGTTAACTTTGTGTATAGCATGTTCATATAGAAGTAACATTTTGTAAAGTATGAGCGCATAGTAGCATGATCTTATTTAAATGTA
The DNA here is from genome assembly GCA_019454045.1 of Zanthoxylum bungeanum. Classification (NCBI taxonomy): domain Eukaryota; kingdom Viridiplantae; phylum Streptophyta; class Magnoliopsida; order Sapindales; family Rutaceae; genus Zanthoxylum; species Zanthoxylum bungeanum. The sequence goes on from SKCR01035465.1 coordinate 51,801, forward strand.
TATGTATCAATGATGATTGTATGAGTTGTATGCTTACTTAGAAAGAACATATTGTAAGAATGCTAGATCATGATGAAATGATAACATATGCATGTATACATGGATAGTGATAGTGGATTAAATGTTTAACAGGAATAACATTTTAGTTGTCCGATTTGATGATATTTCAAGATAGTGAAAGAGAGAAAGTTATAATAAATACCTGCACTAGATTAGTAAAGAATGTATAAAAAGTAAGTAGGTAAGTAATAAGATAACAGAATAGTACAGCAGAAGCGTAATGGAATTTATTTTGATGATTAGAGATATGGAACTTAATAAGTATAATATGGATGTTGATTGTAAATAAGAAACAGAGCTTAAAATTCACGTATGAATAGTTAGAAAGACTAGTAACTAGTAATGAGTTTATAAATGGATAAGGAATCAGAAAAATAATCAGACTGTGATATAAGTGCATGATCACAAAAAGTTCAGATTATATAAAATGGAATTCAGACCTTGCTTGTGTTTGATGCTCAAGGAATGAGCATAGTTACTTACTGAGTCTTATGACTCACACCACTACAGTGTTTGAGTTTTGCAGGTTGGTGACCTGATCGGTCGACCACATACACCAAAGCTTGAGAAGCCGGATAGCAGCGTTGTAGTCAGCCAGTCACCAGGTCTTGGGAGTATCAGAGTCTAGTTGAATAAGCGTAGTTGTAAAAGCAATTGAGTTGTATAGTATAGTTGTAAAAGTTTTTGTTTATACGTATTTTCGGGCACGAAGCCCAATTATTATGTCTCAAGTTAATTGATTTGGTGTATATTATTAGTGTCGGACCCAATAGGTTGTATTGAGGTGCTGGACTTTGATCCAGGTTGCATGACTTTTAGCAGAGGTCATGCCGAATTTTCGTCAGAGTCAGAGGGTTATGGAGTTAGGATTTGCATGTCTCATGCCGGTAGCATCCTGGCTTAGGCGGGATGTTACAGATCCAGACCTTTTTGACCTTTCACGATTTATTTTACTGTTTAACTAATAATTTTCATTTGGCAGGTACTAGTGCTATTATTTTTACTCACCCTTTTCAGGTGTTATAAATTCAACTCATTATTGCACTTTTGAAGGCATCCAGAGTAAAAAAAGGAAGCCACTTCAAGAAGACGAGTTGAAAACATTTGTATGTTTTGCGGTACTAGTGTTGGTGTTAAACCATAATACGTAGCGGCAGCACAAGAATTGGGTCGAGTCTTAGCTGCAAGGAATATGCACTTAGTATATGGCGGTGGCAATCGTGGACTTATGGGGATCGTTTCAAAGGCCGTACAGGAAAAAGACAGTCAAGTCTTGGGAATCATCCCAAAACCATTGGCGGAGGCGAATCTTATTGGACCATCAAACGGAAAAGAACTAATTGTGCCAGGTATGCCTGAACGACTGGTAGAAATGATTAACCATGCTGATACTTTTATTACTTTGTCAGGTGGATTGGGCACAATGGAGGAAATTTTTACAGTGTTATATTAGGCGAACTTGAACATACACCAGAAACCGCTTGGACTATACAACGTTGATGGATTTTTATGATTTTCTTTGTGTGTTTCTTGATGATGCCCGGAGAAATGGGTTCGTGTCAAAACCTGTAAAAGAACTCCTCTTCACTGCTATAACTGCCCCAGATTTAATTGATCAAATCTTAGCTTTTGAACCACAAATCGATCTTATCATTTCAAAGATAAATTGATCCGAGAACGATTGTGGTAAGAGGCGTCGGATAAATCTGGATCTTAACCTTTAACTTTTCATGTAGAATTTCAGTTAACTATGTACTATCTTCTAAACTCTTCGTCTACTTTTTCCGACATTGGGGATAATGTCTCATTTAGGTTTGGGGGAGGGGAATAGTTAATAGTATCATATTTTTATTGTGTTATTTTTAGTCTAAAATTTTCGAAAAAAAAAAAAATCGAAAATTTTACAAAATTCAAAAAAATATTTTATGTTTTTGTGTTTTTTTAATCTGATTAATCGGGTGAAATTGGTGAGAGATAGATGTGTAAGGAGTTTCCACTCCTGAGACGTATCTCAACCTATTTCGGAACAAGTTAATTTTTATTTATTTCCTTTTGAATTATTTAATTTGTGAATTCTCCATAATACTGACTAAAATGGATCTTCATATGCTCAGTTGGCAGGTATTATCAACATGCATTGTAACATACAGACATGAGATGTAATTGAAAAGTTTGTAATATTCAGTGCTCTAGTTTAATTGGAAGAAGCATCTACAAATGGCAATGAAGTATAAAAAAAGAAAAAAAAAAGAAAAAAAGTATGAAAAAAAAACGTCTGAGATCCGAGTAATTAAGTCTGTTGGGGTGTCTTAACAGCTAGTGCCCTAAAGCCAACTGGTTTGGGAGTCACTGGCCCAAAGCTCGCTACATGGATTGAAGATGTTGCAAAAAAATATATATATCTGAAGTCTGAGTAATTAAGTCCGTAGGAGTGTCTTAACACCTAGTGCCCTAAAGCCAACTGGTTTGGGAGCCACTGGCCCAAAGCTTCCTACATAGACAGAAGATATTGTATATAAATAAAAAAAAAATCAAAAATCAAAGAAAAATCAGAAAAATCAGAGAAAATTATTCCATTGCTACAAAAAGGTGTGAATTCTGATAAAACTTTAGGACAAAAATATTACTCTCTTCTCAACTGCACTTGTGACTATTGTGGCCAAAATGAGTTGATTAATAATTTGTTGGTTGTGTATATGAAGAATGATAAAAATAAACGGAGAATTTAATTATTCGGTAATTTAGAAAGAAAGAAAACAACTACCAACTTGGAGTAGAAGTTTCACCTATTTAGTCATTAACTTTTTTATTCTCTTGTTTTTTTGCTTTTGTGTGCATTAGTTTTACTATTTTTTTACTTTTATAAGACGTTTGTGGGTATCATCGCTGTAAACCCTCACGAGAATACAACTCGTGCACTAGGGACACCTAGGGGTTTAAAGGCTTGTTGCATACGCTAAATGCAACTGTGATCCCTACGAAAGTGGCTTAGTTTAATTTTAATTAATTATTGTATTTTATTTTGTTGTTTTGCTCGAGGACTAGCAAAATGTTAGGTTTGGGGGTGTGATGAGCGGAAAATATATCAATATTTACTACCCTTTTACCTAATATTTTGTTTAGTTTCTCGGGTTTGATGAATGTTTTGATGCATTTTTTTATGTATTTTGTAGATAAATAAAATATTGGGACTTAATGGAATCAACTCGGGGCTAAAACGATGAAACTCGGAGCAAAAAATGGCGAAAACGGAAATTTACTATATGCGTCACGAAGTGCAGTCCTAAATTCCAATTTTGCGCAAGTTTGGTATTTTGGCCATAACGTTTTCATTCGATATCCGATTGAGCTGATTCAAATGCCAGATTAAAGAAGACACAAAGATCTACAACTTTGAAGATTTAAATATTTTTCTAATTCTGAATTTTGGAAGGCCGAAATTGATGTATTATATTGGGTATTTTGTGTAATTACTATAGTCATTTTCAAAATATAAAATAAAATTAATAAAATAAAAAAGTAAAAATTGTCAAACTTCCACCAAGCATGCTTCCATGTTTGGTGGAGCAATTGGTGAAAGCCTTTAGATTTTCCTCTAAATACCAAGCTTAACTTTGTAAATTTTTCATGCTTTATTTGGAGGAGTTTCTCCATGAAAATCTAAAGGAAAATGTCTTATATATTATTTAAATTTTCTTGTATTTTTTTATTTATTTAATAAAATTTTGTGTGTTTTCTTTTACAGCATGAGCAGGTAACCTCATTCTACTGGGGTGAAAAGGTGAGACTTTTAATATAATGAATTAGATTAATCTCCCTTATTTTAATTAAAATTTGGATTAATTAGTTACCGCCTATATGGCCGGTTTAGGTGACAACCTTATTTACCGCCTATATGGTCGATCTTTCATTTCAGACGTAGTTTCCGCCTATATGGCCGGTTTAAGTAATAACCTTGTTACCGCCTATTGACCGGCGTAAACACACACGTATAACGCAAGCGCACGTATCGTTCAAGTAGTATAAAAATATCGATCCCACGAGGACTTAATATATAAACTATTAATTTTATGAGGTCAAATGATTACTAATATCTAACAAGTTGTTTGATTGATTTGAAATGGTGACGATTCTAAATTTAAAAACAAGTAAATAAAATTATTCGACAGTAGATTTTTAAGAAAATTCAATATTAAAAACTATTTAGGGTTGTGATTTCTTTTAATATCATTTTAAAGATGAAGTGGTTATCTTTAAGTTGGGTAATATATTGATTTATTAACCTGGAACACTAACTTATGTAAGAGCCTATTCCGATGGTTAATTACAAATACCTAGTATAATCCAATTGAACCATATATCTATGTCAACCAAATTACCTAGATTCATTAAGATTAAGTTCCAATTAAGGCTACCCCCGCCCGACAGGTATATTCCTATCCTGTAAGGAAATCTATTAAAGGGTTATTTATCCTCAAGGAAGATCGTGGGCTATTGAGTCTAATGTCTTAAACTTAAAATCCCTATGTCTAGTTCATTTTAAGTTTACCTAATCAATTTTAGTAATGGCCAGTTAATTAAAAAGCATTAAGATTAAGACTCAATAAATAAATCTTTATATTACACAAACTTTAATTTAACCCCTTATAAACCAGTGATATTAAAAGTCATCACAATCCTAGATAACTAATTTAGTTACAACACATAACTAGGGCTAGTAAAAACTTGAAAATAAAAGACATAAAGTAAAAATGCGGTAAAGTAAATACTGAAAAGTAAATTACAATAAAATAAAATGCTAAGGTAAAAGGAATTACTTTTACTACTACTAATTTAGATATCTCCCATAAAATAATCTATAAACTTGTGATAATATTACCAACCGACCAATCTGGCGGTATCCTGATTAAGTCAAATTAAGTCCAACCAGCCATTAAGGCGGTAATATTTGTCCATAAACCAGCCATAAAGGCGGAACCAAAATTAAATTACCAACCGACCAATCTGGCGGTATCCTTGATTAGTCAGGTTTAAACCAGATTAAAATTAAATTACCAACCGACCAATATAGCGGTATCCTTTTTAAGTCAAATTTTAAATAGTGAATATATTATTTTTAAGGGAGATTGATCTAAATAGCAATAGTAAAAGAATTACCTTTCACCCTAGCTAGGGAAGTTACCTCCTCATGATGAATAGTAAAAACTGTAAAAAGTAAAGAAAGTAAATTACTATTATTACAAAAAGTAATTAAAATTTAATTACAAAACTTAAATTAAAGACACTAGAGAGAGAAACTCCATTTTACATCAAAGAAATGAGAGAGAATGGTACATCTAAAACTGAAATTTGAAGCTCTATTTATAGGCCTCGGTGGGGTTCCAGCGTCGCGACGCCAAGGCCTTTGGCGTCGCTACGCCAGATTTTGTCGACTTGGCACGCTCTGGTTCGTCGGTTGCAGATTCTGGATCAGGTGACACGTGGCGAGTGGTTGTGCTTCAATTATTGTGACACGTGGCGGCTTATGATTGGTCGATGAGATTCTTATCCGCCACGTGTCATTTAAGGATTAGATAACCAATAATTGATGCTGACGTGGCGATGACATGGCGGTGACGTGGTGACACGTGGGAAAGAGACTATCGGCACCGTAGGATTGCGACACGTGGCACTTTCTGATTGGCTGATGATGACGTGGCGGTGAGGTGGCAGTTTGACTTGGTCAACCTGGTGATGTGGCTGATGACGTGGCAATGACGTGGAGTGACATGTGGCAATGACGTGGAGTGACACGTGGCACACATGGCGATGGTGACTGTCGGCACCGTAGGATGATGACACGTGTCACGGTGCATGTTAGCAGATCGGCTGTGATAGTGACATGTGGCACGACGCACGTTAGCAAAGTCAAACTTTTCTCAGATTCTGACACGTGGACCTGGCGCACGTTAGCATTGTTCGGCGCACGTTAGGCGTCGCGACGCGGGAAATTACCAAAATGCCCTTTTTGCCCAATTTTCACTGTTTTGGCCCAAATCACCTCCAGAGTGTCCTGAAACTTTATTTATCTACAAAATAACACAAAACACATCAAAATATTCACAAAACTCAAGAAACTATACAAAATAAAAGGTTAAATGAGTGAGAAATAGTGATAGATTTACCACTCATCACACCCCCAAACCTAACATTTTGCTAGTCCTCAAGCAAAACATAAAATAAAATAACATAAATAAATTAACTAAGCCACTTTCGTAGGGATCACGATTGCATTTAGCATATGCAACAAGCCTTTAAACCCCTAGGTGTCCCTAGTGGACGAGTTGTAGTCTCGTGAGGGTTTACAGCAATGATACCCACAAACATTTTACAGAAGTAAAAATGTAGTAAAACTAATGCACACAAAAGCAAAAAGACAAGGGAAAAGAGAATAAAGATGTTAGTGACTAATCATGTGAAACTTCTATTCCAAGTTACTAGTTGTTTTGTTTCATTCTAAATTACCGAATAAGTAAATTCTCCGATTATATTTACCATTCTCCATATACACAGCCAACAAAATATTAATCAATTCATTTTTGCCCACAACAGTCATAAGTGCAGTTGATAAGAGAGTAATATTTTTGTCCTAAAGTTCTATTAGATTTCACATCTTTTTGTAGCAATGGAATAATTTTTCTGATTTTTCTGATTTTTTTTTTATTTATATACAATATCTTCCATCTATGTAACGAGCTTTGGACCGGTGGCTCCCAAACCAGTTGGCTTTAGGGCATCATGTGTTAAGACACCCCTACGGACTTAATTACTCAGACTTCAGATATATATATATATATATATATATATAATATATATATATATATATTGCAGCATCTTTGATCCATGTAGCGAGCTTTGGGCCAGTGACTCCCAAACCAGTTGGTTTTAGGGCACTAGGTGTTAAAACACCCTTACAGACTTAATAACTCGGATCTCAGATTTTTTTTTTCAATGCTTTTTGAAATGCTTCCTCCAATTAAACTAGAGCACTGAATATTACAAACTTTTCAATTTTAACTCATGTCCGTATGTTACTATATATATTGATAATATCTGTCAATTGAACATATGAAGATCCATTTTAGTCCGTTTTAAGGAGAATTCACAAATTAAATAATTCAAAATGAAATAAACAAAAATTAACTTGTTTCGAAATAGGTTTGAGATACGTCTCAGGAGTGGAAACTCCTTACTCAGCTATCTCTTACCAATTTCACCTTTTTAGTCAAAAAAAAAAAACAAAATATTTTTGTAATTTTTGAAAATTTTTCAAAATTTTTTTTTCGAAAAATTTTGGACTAAAAATAAAAACAACACACAAACTAAAAACAAGGTACTGATCAACTAATTTCCTCCCCCAAACCTAAATGAGACATTATCCCCAATGTCTTAAACAATAGGAGAAAAGTTTAGAAAATAATACCTGGTTAGCTAAAATTCTACAGGAAATTAAAGGTTAAGATCTAGATTAATCCTACGCCTCTTACCACGATCGTCCTCGGACCAATTTATCTTTGAAAGGATAGGGTGAACTCGTGGTTCATAGGCTATGAGTTGGTCTATTAGATCTGGAGCAGTTCTGGCAGTAAAGAGGAGTTCTTTCAAAGGTTTTGACACGAACCCATTTCTCCGAGCATCATCAAGAAACACACAAAGAAAATCATAAAATCCATCAACGTTGAGCAGTCCAATTGGTTTCTGGTGTATGTTCAGGTTCGCCCAAGATAATACTATAAATATTTCCTCCAATGTACCCAAGCCACCTGGCAAAGCAATAAAAGCATCAGCACGGTTAATCATTTCTACCAAACGTTCAGACATACCTGGCACGATCAGTTCCTCTCCGTTTGATGGTTCAATAAGATTTGCCTCTGCCAAGGGTTTTGGGATGAATCCCAAAACGTGACTGCCTCCTTCATGTACGGCCTTTGAAACGATCCCCATTAGCAGTGGCGGAGCCACTGAGGACCAGTGGGGGCAGTTGCCCCCACTGGTCCCACTAGTTTTTTTTTTTTTTTTTTTAATTATGTATATATATATTTATATTAGAAAATATAATTAATTAAACAATACACATAAATACATTATTTTTTAAATAAAAATAAAAATAAAAATAATTATAACTATATTTATATTTAGGTTTGGTTATTGATCTTCTAATTTATTGATATATTTGTAGTGATTATTTTACTAAAACACGTCGTGTATAGTTGTTATGTATAAAATATTCACATATTAATATTAATATAATTATTTTGTATATATTTTTTTGTATATTTATTTTTTATTTATAGCTGTTCAAAGCACAAATGTTGCGTTTTAACACTAGGCTTTCAATAATTTAATTAAAAAAGTGATTAAATCTATAATAAATTAGCGAAAATTTAATATATAATAAACTACATAAACTTAAAATACATAATTTTAAAAATAATTTCTTACTTAAATTTTTAGTGTAAATTTGTATTTTTATAAATTATGGATAAAAATATAATTCTGAAAATTTTGGGTTAATATATAAGTTTAGAAACTAAGGGTTATTTCATAATTTTCAAAAGTATAAAATTTTGCCCCCACTGATTGAAATTTCTGGATACGCCACTGCCCATTAGTCCAAGATTGCCTCCGCCATATACTAAGTGCATATTTCTTGCAGCTAAGACTCGACCCAATTCATGTGCTGCTTCTACGTATTGTGGTTTAGTACCAACACTACTACCGCAAAACACACAGATGTTTTCAACTCGTCTTCTTGAAGTGGCTTCCATGTTTTACTCTGGATGTCTTCAAAAGTGCAATGATGAGTTGAATTTATAATACCTGAAAAGGGTGAGTAAAATAATAGCACTAGTATCTGCCAAATGACAATTATTAGTTAACCAAATCGTGATAGTAAAAAAGGTTTGGATCCTGTCGGAGAAAATAAAAGAAAACAACAAAACAAATTACAATTATTAGGAAAAGACAAAGAGATATAATATTTATAAGAAAAGTAGCGGCTTGATCGACGTCTATGCGTCAGGGACAAGCTTCCCATCCAATTTTCTTATAAACTGGCAAACAGGGTCTTTTTGATTCAGATTCCCGAGACTTAACAGTTGTCTTTCTTTTTGAAATTGTGTATGTAATTTACGAATGGCTATGTGAACATATCCACTTGGATGTGTCTCAAGAGTCGAATACATATCATCTAAAGACTCCTTACTCAAGCCATCCCTAATTAATTTAATTTTGTCTTCGTGATTATCAGACACAATTCCTAAAGAACGACAACGAGTATTGCACTTCCATCGTGCACATTTGTAACAAACACCCATTTGCTTAGCTCTACGTTTCTTTGCATAGGTGCTTCTTCCAAAACCAGGCAGATGTGAAATAAAAGAGTCAGAAGACTCACCTGCCAATCGGACTCGTGCTTCAATTACCCAACGAATATCATTAGGAACATCATGGATTGTCAGTAACCTCATCCGTTCCAAGCGAGCTTTGTAGACTTTCATCAGAGATTTTTGAGGGAGAGAAGGAAAAATTCTTGTGAAGATTTGCTAGAGCTTCTTCCATCTTGAAATGACTTAATCGGCAAAAACTAAACACATAAAATTAAATCACACCAAATCACAATATATACACAAATTGCATGGGTTGCCTCCCTGCGAGCGCTAAGTTTAAAGTCGTCAGCTAGACTTTACTCTCGATCGTTAGGCTGGATCTGAAAGTGTGTGACACTTTCTGTTTGTCGCTCAAAATTCTCCCCAGTAGTGTTTGACACGCTGACTGTTAACTTTGAATGTGTTGTTGGTTTTAGGATCCAGTAACTCAACAGCTCCATAAGGTAAAACCTGAGTGATCACAAATGGACCTGACCACCTAGATTTCAACTTTCCAGGGAAAAGTTTCAACCTCGAGTTGTACAATAACACATGCTGCCTTGGTTCCAACTGTCTGTGAACTATTTTCGGTCATGCCATTTTTTGGTCTTTTCCTTGTACAATTTGGCATTCTCATAAGCCTTGTAAGCGGAAATTCCTCCATTCGTTGAGTTGGTGAAGTCTTTTCTCTCTGCAGCTTGTGAATCAAGATTCAACTTCTTCAGTGCCCAGTACGCCTTGTGTTCAAGCTCAACTGGTAGATGGCACGCTTTCCCAAACACCAATCGATATGGAGACATACCAATGGGTGTCTTGTAAGCTGTCCGGTAGGCCCATAATGCATCATCTAGTTTTGTTGACCAGTCCCCTCTTTGATTTCCTGTTTGAAACCTCAACCTGTCCATTTGACTGTGGATGGTAAGCTGTGGCAACCTTGTGAGTAACTCCGTATTTGGATAGGAGTGCATCAAAGTATTTGTTGCAAAAATGAGAGCCACCATCATTGATGATTGCACGAGGTGTTCCGAACCGAGTGAAAATATTCTTTTTCAGGAATTTGATCACGACTTTTGAATCATTGGATGGTAGTGCAATTGCTTCGACCATTTGGAGACGTATACAGCAACCAGGATGTACAGGTTTCCGAATGATGGAACAAAGGGTCCCATGAAATCAATACCCCATACATCGAATATTTCCACTTCTAGAATGTTTTGCAACGGTCCTCGTTTCTCCTGGAAATATTTCCCATTCTCTGGCACCTGTCACATTGAAAAGCAAAAAGATAAGCATCTTTAAAAAGAATGGGCTAGAACAAACCTGATTGTAGGACTTTGGCTGCAGTTTTGTTTTTGCTGAAGTGTTCGCCATATGGTGATGAATGACAGTGCTGCAACACACTGTTGATTTCCTCCTATGGAACACATCGTCTCAGTAGTTGATCAGCACACCGTTTGAACATGTATGGCTCGTCCCAGACATAGTGCTTGACTTCTTTGAAGAACTTCTTCCGTTGCTGAGTTGTCCATTCCAACGGCCATTTTCCTGACACAATGTAGTTGACATAGTCAGCATACCAAGGGACTTCCTGTTGTTTTATGGCAAAAAGCTGTTCATCTGGAAAAGTTTCCTTGATTGACAGATCTTTGTCAGCTGTTTCTCCATTCTCGAGCCTCGATAGATGATCTGCCACCTGATTCTCTGTTCCTTTCTGTCTCTAATCTCCACGTCAAATTCTTGCAGAAGAAGTATCCAACGGATCAATCTGGGTTTGGCATCTTTCTTCGTGATCAGATATTTGATTGCTGAATGATCTGTGTAGACCACCACTTTGGGACCCAACAGATAAAGCGGAATTTGTCAAAAGCGTACACAACTGCGAGCAACTCCTTTTCGGTGGTTGTGTAGTTGAGTTGAGCTTCATTTAGAGTTCTGCTGGAATAATAAATGGTGTGGAAAATCTTTGCTTTACGTTGTCCCAAAAACTGCCACCTACAAAAATCACTAGCATCGCACATCACTTCAAATGGAAGGGTCCAGTCTGGTGCTACAATGATGGGGGCGGATACCAGCTTCTGTTTTAAGATTTCAAAAGCTTCCTGGCATTCTTTGGTGAAGTTGAAAGGCACATCCTTCTCCAGAAGATTGCATAGAGGTTTAGCAATCTTGGAAAATCTTTGATAAATCTCCTGTAAAAACCTGCATGTCCAAGAAAACTTCGAATACCTTTAACTGATGTTGGTGGAGGTAGTTTTTCAATTGTCTCTATCTTTGCTTTGTCTACCCCAATCCCCTTTTGTGAGATCCGGTGTCCAAGAACAATGCATTCTTGTACCATGAAGTGACATTTCTCCCAGTTGAGTACCAGGTTTGTATCTTCCCACATTTGTAACACATGTTCCAAATTTTGCAAACAATGATCAAAAGAATCTCCAAATACAGAAAAGTCATCCATGAAAACCTCCATACTCTGCTCCAGCATGTCTGAGAAGATGGCCATCATGCAACGCTGGAATGTGGCAGGGGCATTACATAATCCAAATGGCATCCTGCGGAAAGCAAAAGTACCATAGGGACATGTAAAGGTAGTTTTCTCCTGGTCTTCTGGTGCGATGGCAATCTGATTGTACCCTGAATATCCGTCCAGAAAGCAATAGAACTCATGTCCTGCCAGTCTGTCTAACATCTGGTCAATGAATGGTAGCGGAAAATGGTCCTTTCTCGTGGCTTTGTTCAGTTTCCTGTAGTCCATGCATACTCTCCATCCAGTTAATGTTCTTGTTGGGATTAACTCATTCTTTTCATTGTTAACCACAGTAATTCCTCATTTCTTTGGTACACACTGCATAAGACTCACCCAACTGTTGTCTGAGATGGGGTAAATGATGCCAGCATCCAACCATTTGATGATTTCTTTCTTCACGACTTCCTTCATGATTGGATTGAGTCTCCGTTGATGCTCCACTGTGGGTTTGTACTCATCGTTCATCAAGATTTTGTGCATGCAAAATGATGGACTAATGCCTCGAATGTCTGCTATAGTCCAGCCAATGGCTTCTTGTGCTCTCGTAACACTCTCAACAACTTTTCTTCCTGCTCCAATGTTAGTGAAGAAGAAATAATAACAGGTAATTCAGAAGAGTTTCTAAGAAATGCATACCTGAGATGGCTCGGAAGTAACTTCAGCTCCAACTGTGGTGGTTCTTCAATCGAAGACTTGATTCGATCTTTCTTTGGCAGTTCCAAACTTTCAACTGGTGGTGTTGCTTTGAATCGGAATGGTTTGTCAAGGTAGTTGATACATTCCAGGATTTCAGCATCTAGCTCGCTGTCAGTTATGTTAGTGATGCAAGCTTCAAGTGTATCTGTGGGATTTGGCTCAGTATTTTGAACGATATTATCAACAACATCAACTCTGAAGCATTCTTCTTCCTTTTCATCGCTCGAGAATTTCATGGCTTTGAAAACATTAAAGGTCACTTCTTGGTCCTGCACTTTCATAGTCGGTTCTCCTTTTTGCACATCAATCACAGTTTTACCTGTAGCCAAAAATGGTCTCCCAAGAATGATAGGTATTTCTTTGTCTTCTTCCATGTCAAGGATGATGAAATCTGCTGGGAGAATTAGTTTGTCTACTTTCACCAGCACATCTTCAACAACACCTCTTGGAAATGCGAGTGTTCGGTCAGCAAGTTGCAATGAAACTGAGGTAGGCATTTCTTCTCCAATCTGTAGTTTCCTGTAAATAGAAAAAGGCATCAAGTTAACACTAGCTCCTAAATCACATAAATCCTTACCGATGTAATGTTCTCCAATGGTGCATGGAACTGTGAAACTGCTAGGATCTTTCAACTTCGGGGGAAGTTTCCTCTGAATAATGGCGCTGCATTCTTCCATTAATGCTACTGTTTCGTAGTCTCCCAATCTCCGTTTTCGTGAAAGAATGTCTTTCATGAATTTGACATAACTGGGCATTTCTTCCAAGGCTTCTGCAAATGGGATGTTGATGTGTAGCTTTTTTAAAACCTCCAGGAATCGAGAAAACTGCTTGTCCAGTTTGTTTTTCTGAAGACGCTGAGGAAAATGTGGATGTGGAATGATTTTTTCTGGTTCTTTTTCCTTTGCTTCTTTTTCCTCTATTTGTTTCTCAGCTTCTTTTGGAACTTCTTCTTGGGACATTTTGATTCCAACATCTTTGTTGATTTCAGTACCGCTTTTCAAAGTAATGGCTTGACATTGCTCCTTCCCTCGGTTCCTTGGATTGGGTTCTGTGTTGCTGGAAGATTACCCGGTGGTCTGTAACTCTGAACATTGGCCAGTTGTCCGATTTGATTCTCCAGTGCTTTGATGGAAGCTGATTGGCTCTGAAAGATGACATCGTACTTTTTTAATTGAGTCAGCACTTCTGCTATTCCTGGTTCATTTCCATGCTCCTGACCTTTGTTCGGTTGCTGGAATCCAGGTGGTGGATAGTTCCGCTGTTGGCCTGAATTGTTGCTCCATGAAAAATTAGGATGATTCCTCCACCCTGGGTTGTAGGTGTCGGAATGAGGATTGTTCCCCTGTCTGTTGAAATTGTTGACAAAATTCACCCTCTCTTCAAGTTGGTTCGACTCTGGTGTTCCTCCATATGGTGAACTTGTGGATCCAGTGGTAAGAGTTTCCATGAATTTGCATATCTGATCTAGCTTGGTGTTGACTGCTGTATTGGCTCCACTTTCATAAATTCATGCAATTCTTTGGATCATGCTCCTTTCTGTTGGCCACAAGGAATTGTTGTTGGCCATTTCTTCAATTAGTTCCCAGGCTTGATCTTCTCCTTTTTCCATTAAAGCTCCTCCAGCAGCAGCATCGATTGTGGTTCTCATTATTCTAGAAAGCCCATCATAGAATGTTTGGACTTGAAGCCATTTTGGAATCTCATGGTGAAGACATTTCCAGAGTAAATCTTTATACCTTTCCCAAGCTTCGTAGAGGGATTCTGAATCTTGTTGTACAAAGGATGTGATGTCATCCTCAGTTTTCCGGTTATGGCTGGTGGAAAGTACTTTGCAAGAAATTTGGTGGCTAAAGTGTTCCAAGTTGTGATAGAACCTGCTGGTAGTGAATGTAGCCAAGCTTTAGCTCTGTCCTTCAAGGAGTATGGGAAAACACGCAGTCTCATTGCTTCTTCAGCTTCTCGGTTGTAATTGAAAGTGCCACAAACTTTCAGGAAGTTGCTGATGTGGGCATTAGGATCTTCAGTTGCATTCCCCCCAAACTAAACTGACTGCTGAATCATCTGAATGCATGTTTTGATGTCACCCGCATTTGCTGGTAAGGGTGGGAGTACAATGCAAGAAATGAGCCTGTCAACCACCGGAATGGTTCTGTCTCGAATGGGAATTGGTGGTGCAACCTCCAAAGGTTCAGGTTCCATGTTGACTAAAGCTTCTTGGCCTTCTCGCCTTTCCCTTCTCAACTGTCTGATGGTTCTTTCAATTTCTGGGTCAAGCGGTCGTAGTTCAAAACTTCTGGTTCGTCTCATGAAGTTTCTGAAAACCTGAAACACAAGAAAACAAAAATAATAAGTAAAAAGAAATTAGATACAAGTAAAGGTATCTAACCCCTAAACTAATAGTAAAAGATAAATAAGTCCCCGGCAACGGCGCCAAAAACTTGACCGGCGTAAACACACACGTATAACGCAAGCGGACGTATCGTTCAAGTAGTATAAAAATATCGATCCCACGAGGACTTAATATTTAAACTATTAATTTTATGAGGTCAAATGATTACTAATATCTAACAAGTTGTTTGATTGATTTGAAATGATGACAATTCTAAATTTAAAAACAAGTAAATAAAATTATTCGAAAGTAGATTTTTAAGAAAATTCAATATTAAAAACTATCTAGGGAAAATTTCTTTTAATATCATTTTAAAGATGAAGTGGTTATCTTTAAGTTGGGTAATATATTGATTTATTAACCCGGAACACTAACTTATGTAAAAGCCTCTTCCGATGGTTAATTACAAATACCTAGTATAATCCAATTGAACCATATGTCTATGTCAACCAAATTACATAGATTCATTAAGATTAAGTTCCAATTAAGGCTACCCCCGCCCGACAGGTATATTTCTATCCTGTAAGGAAATCTATTAAAGGGTTATTTATCCTCAAGGAAGATCGTGGGCTATTGAGTCTAATGTCTTAAACTTAAAATCTCTATGTCTAGTTCATTTTAAGTTTACCTAATCAATTTTAGTAATGGCCAGTTAATTAAAAAGCATTAAGATTAAGACTCAATAAATAAATCTTTATATTACACAAACTTTAATTTAATCCCTTATAAACCGGTGATATTAAAAGTCATCACAACCTCAGATAACTAATTTAGTTACAACACATAACTAGGGCTAGTAAAAACTTGAAAATAAAAGACATAAAGTAAAAATGCGGTAAAGTAAATACTGAAAAGTAAATTACAATAAAATAAAATGCTAAGGTAAAATGAATTACTTTTACTACTACTAATTTAGATATCTCCCATAAAATAATCTATAAACTTGTGATAATATTACCAACCGACCAATCTGGCGGTATCCTGATTAAGTCAAATTAAGTCCAACCAGCCATTAAGGCGGTAATATTTGTCTATAAACCAGCCATAAAGGCGGAACCAAAATTAAATTACCAACCGACCAATCTGGCGGTATCCTTAATTAGTCAGGTTTAAACCAGATTAAAATTAAATTACCAACCGACCAATATAGCGGTATCCTTTTTAAGTCAAATTTTAAATAGTGAATATATTATTTTTAAGGGAGATTAATCTAAATAGCAATAGTAAAAGAATTACCTTTCACCCTAGCTGGGGAAGTTACCTCCTCATGGTGAATAGTAAAAACTGTAAAAAGTAAAGAAAGTAAATTACTATTATTACAAAAAGTAATTAAAATTTAATTACAAAACTTAAATTAAAGACACTAGAGAGAGAAACTCCCTATTTACATCAAAGAAATAAGAGAGAATGGTACATCTAAAACTGAAATTTGAAGCTCTATTTATAGGGCTCGGTGGGGTTCCAGCGTCGCGACGCCAAGGCCTTTGGCGTCGCTACGCCAGATTTTGTCGACGTGGCACGCTCTAGTTCTTCGGTTGCAGATTCTGGATCAGGTGACACGTGGCGAGTGGTTGGGCTTCAATTATTGTGACACGTGGCGGCTTCTGATTGGTCGATGAGATTCTTATCCGCCACGTGTCATATAAGGATTAGATAACCAATAATTGATGCTGATGTGGCGGTGACGTGGCGGTGACGTGGTGAAACGTGGGAAAGAGACTGTCGACACCGTAGGATTGTGACACGTGGCACTTCCTGATTGGCTGATGATGACATGGCGGTGAGGTGGCAGTTTGACTTGGTCAACTTGGTGATGTGGCTGATGATGTGGCAATGACCCACACATGGCACACGTGGCGATGGTGACTGTCGGCACCGTAGGATGATGACACGTGTCACATTGCATGTTAGCAGATCGGTTGTGATGGTGACATGTGGCACGGCGCACGTTAGCAAAGTCAAACTTTTCTCAGATTCTGACACGTGGACCCGGCACACGTTAGCACTGTTCGACGCACGTTAGGCGTCGCGACGCTGAATGTCTTTGCGTCGCGACGCGGGAAATTACCAAAATGCCCTTTTTGCCCAATTTTCACCGTTTTGGCCCAAATCACCTCCAGAGTGTCCTGAAACTTTATTTATCTACAAAATAACACAAAACACATCAAAATATTCACAAAACTCAAGAAACTATACAAAATAAAAGGTTAAATGAGTGAGAAATAGTGATAGATTTACCACTCATCACCTATATGGTCGGTTGGATTTAATTGAGACAAATGAAATTACTGCCTTTATGGTCTTTTTAGTTAATCGGTAAACATTGAGAATAAGGGAGATTTCTAATTTTGAAATATTAAAAGTGGATCATCTAACCCCATCATTTTCTTTTATTGTACTTTTACATTTTTAATTTACAGCATTTACTGGGGTTGTGATGAATTCCAATATCACTGGTTAATAAGGGGTTATTTTACGGTTTGGGTAATATAAAGGTTTATTTATTGAGCCTTAGTCTCCATGCTTCTTGTTAACTTGCCAATAATAAGATTGAACTGGTAAACTTAAAATGAACTTGGAAATGAGATTTTAGGTTTAAGACCCTAGACTTAATAACGATCTTCCTTGAGGATAGATAACCCTTAATAGATTTTCTTACAGGATATGAATATACCTATCGGGCGGGGGTAACCATAATTGGAACTTAATCTTAATGAATTCAGGTAACTTGGTTGACATAGGAATATGATTAATTGGGTTACACTGGGTATTTGTATATGACCATCAGAAGAGGCTTTTACATATTTTCGTGTTCCAGGTTAATAAACCAATATATTGCACAAACATGAAATAACCACTTCATCTTTTGAAAGATATTGAAAGAATTCACAACCCTGGATAGTTTTATAAATTTAAATTTTCCTCAACCTATTTTTGCGCAATTTTATTTACTTGTTTTTAAGTTTAAAGTCACCACACAGTCAATCAATCAATCTGTTAGATACTAGTAATCATTTGGCTTCATAAAATTAATAGCTAGGTATTAAGTCCTTGTGGGATCGATACTTTTTATACTACTTGAACGATACTTGCGCTTGCGTTATACGCGTGTGATTACGTCGGTCAGGTACCCTTTGGTTTGTGCTGTAACCCTCCCAAGTGTTATACCCCTCTCATGCACCACTTGGAGCCTAGAAGTATGTTCTTCTAAATTGGAGGACATGTCCCTACATGTTTGTACGTTTCCCATAGGGCATCATCCAAGGGACATGTCCCTCATCCATCCAAACTTAATATTTGAAGAATTTACAACAATCCCCCATAATTCTCCAAATATTCATGCAAACACTTGAGAGAGTTTCCATGAACTAAAGATGCATCGAAATAGGTAGCTTTCGCCTTGAACCTTTCCTAGTGAATGACAATCGAATTTACTTGGCAAACCAGTGACCCATAGTCTTGAACTGTTCTGTCGTTGGTGTAAACCAAGACAATTGCCAACACACAGCTTTACTTCGACCATTTCCCGTTGTAGGGTTGTGTTCTTTTTGGCCATGAACAACGGTCATGGATTCATCAAGCACTTTAGGTAAATCAGCCTTTAAAATCCCATGGAAGCGGCCTCACTTCTTACTTGAAATAGATGATTTACTATGAAGAGGTAATATGCCTTTACCCCCATTAGGACTCATCTCCTAATATAGTGATCATTAAAAGCCTCAGTTTATCCTAACCTTGACAGACAGCACTCTGCGTCATTATCGGAATGGGAAAGAGTACAAAACTCTACAGTGGTGTTTTTGAATTGCACAAAGTTTATGTTGTCCCTTTTAAACCTAGATCTTGGGATCTCCAGTCAGCTAGGTTGGATTTCCACAGTGACAATTCTTAATTTATAGGCTTCAAACCCATTCCTTATCGATGACTTCTCAACTTGCTCTCTAGGTAAACCTTTAGTAAGTGGATCCGCTAGGTTTTCCTTCAACTTAACATAATCGATCGATATTATGCCACTTGAGAGCAGTTGACATATGGTATTATTGTTGGGGTTGTGCTCAAAGCGCCAATTCCCGGTTGTATTTCTTTGAGAATACTACTGTAAAATATTTTATTATGAATAATACAAGCAGTTTCTGTAATATAATTTATCTTTTAATATGGTAAGGACGTAATTGACCTTAGGATGATTAGTCATGATGTTGTTGCAAAAGCGTCGCAACTGACATTGAGTTGTATCATGACGTTGTCATTCTTATATAGTTTCTGGTCAAAGTTTACACTACTTGGTTAGTAAAGTAAACCCGTTGAGACTGGTACATGTCGTATACTGGAATATATGATTCCAATGGTTTCTCAATGAACCATGAGTCTTGGAGACTCGTATAGACGTGTAGGTGTTTATAGCGGATAAATACTGAACGACTCACAGAAGATTCTTAATGGATGGTACACCAACGTCAATAAGAATCTTCTCGGGTTGAGTAGATTTGTGATTCTTCGACTTGAGATACCACTGTGGGCACATGAGACATCTTCCACACTTAGATGGCAGTCACGTCACCGATCTATTTAGATCAGACATCCGTCTGTTTGTTGGGTGTGGATAGATCCTCATGGTGTCCTCTGTGTGTCGAGATAGGATCCTTCAGTTCTGTGTACAGAGCATAGGTAGTCCATATATGATTAGCAATCAGATAAAAACCATGGGCTTGTGGTACACTTTAGAAATCAGTTCTAAATGTTCTCTTTTTTAGATTACTAATAGAGATGTCGACGGGATAGTCCATATAGAGATTTGACGTTTACATCTATATCTTTGGGATATATTCGGATACCTGTGACGGAGGAATTATACATATGCCATGACCTCGACCTGTATGATTCAACGAGTTTATCCGTGGTCGTCATAATTTACGGGTGGGTAAATTATGGACACAGAATTGGATTTCGTGACGGATATGCCTGAATCTAGAGAGTCTCACTAATGAAATATACTCGTAGAGCACTAGGGCAACATTTATAAATAATACTGATTATTTATAAGTCGTTTAAAGGTTAAACGCAAAATACATGTGAATGGACCCAATAGTCATTTTCTAATTTTTGTGTATTTGCATTTAATGATAGATTATATCAAATAAACATTAATTAATTGTCAAATTGAGATATTTGACTAATATCATAAATATATATGTATTTGATATTTAATGAAAATATAATACATATATTTAATATATTTGTATTTAAATAATTATTTAATTGTTAAATAATTAAATTAATTAAAAATATATTTATCCTAAGTTGTGATATTTATTTAAATGACTTTAGTTGCCTTTTTTTGACTTGTTATAAAGTTATTAAAGTTGTAATGATTAAAGATAACAAGTTGATAAAGCTTATTAAATGAAAAAAATTGAAAAAATATCTAGATATTTTCTTTGCTTCAAATTCGGCCAAGGGCCAATTTTTGGTGAAGTATATATTGTTTATTTCATTTTTAGGGTTTCATAAGTTCATATACACAAAATAAACATAAAAGAAAGTTGAGAGCAAAGTTTGAAGGCTAAGGAAAAGGCTTAGAAATCTTTGGTTTTTGTAAGTATTTCTTTAAAGTCTTCAACGTGAAAATAGTTTCTAACATGCTTGACATCATTTT
This sequence comes from Zanthoxylum bungeanum, assembly GCA_019454045.1. Lineage (NCBI taxonomy): Eukaryota > Viridiplantae > Streptophyta > Magnoliopsida > Sapindales > Rutaceae > Zanthoxylum > Zanthoxylum bungeanum. Next base: position 72,533 of record SKCR01035465.1, read on the forward strand.
GTGTTGCTTTGATGTTCTCTCATCTCTTATAGTTTGTGTTTATTTGGTTGTGAACTTGAATGAAAGATTGAAGCATGTAAGTAAGCTTAAAATGGTTTTAAAGGCTTACTTTTGATTCTTTGGAAATCAAGTTGCCATTCTAGAGTTATTTCAAAGTGGTGAGGCTTGTTTGGTGAAGTATTGAATGGATTAAAGTGTTGGATTTTAAAGATTTGGTAAAATTGGTCAATTTGATGAAATTGAAAAATTAGGGTTCATAACTCTCTCCAATTTGAGACTTTTCATATATGTGATGTATTATGGAGTGTATATGATGCATGTAAATTTTTGGGTCGATTGGATTTGATCTTGGCATGTTTTGAACAAAAAGGGACCAAAATATAATAAACCGAAAATGTAGGGTGCTCTCGGCAATTAGCAACAAATTTGGGGATTTATTGCAAATCTGATTTTGATATATTGGATATGTTGAAAATCATTTTAGAAGTGATTTAGAATCATCCAAAATTATATTTGACCATTTTTGGACTAAAATGATCAATTTACAAAGTTATGGGGCAATTCGGTAATTACCAAGAAATTTGATCTCTTGTGTAATTTTTCAGAATTTATTAATTGGATAATTAAATAAATAAGTTTATTTAATTGATCCGAGAAAAATTTTGAAATCAGAAAATTTTGATTTTCCACTATTCCGCTACGTTATCAGATTTCCGCCATAAAACCCCATCAAAATGGTATCAGAGCGAGTCTGATTCTGGCCACCCTAATATGATTATGCCTTTTAAATTCAATTTTTAATTTATTCTTTACTTGTTACATGCATGTATTTATTTAATTTGATTAAATAAATTAAAAAACATCTTTTGCAGAAAATCCTAAATTAATAAGGTTTTATGTGAATTATGTATTTGATGCATATTACATGGTTCGTCTTGTCAATACAGTTTATGAATATTTTTTCGTGACTACATCCGAGACCGTGCCTCTGATGTGAGGGTGTAGCCGATAGAAATTTATTTATGCCGGATGTATAGTAGATACTAGATAAATTCAATCGAAAGCGGAATTCTGAACGTGCCCAAGCTGTCAGGGTTACGCAAGTAGCTTGAGTTTGTCATTGACGAGTTTAACCTTGGTACGTCTCCTTGTGAACGTGCCCAAGCTGTCACAACGAGAAACGACCAGGACCGGAAACCCATCAGTCACTATTGAGTGATTGACAATGAGTTGTCTACTTGATGAATATACGTAGGCGAGACCGTGCCTCTACTGTGAGCTGAAATTTGTAATTAATTTAATTATTAAATCTTTGTATTCTGTTTGGGGATTACAGTATTGCATGATTTAGTGGGAGGGGCATTTTTAGATTAAAAATCCATGATCTAGTTAATGTTTTTGATATTATATGAAACTGTTTTATTTATGCTAACCATTTTTCGTAATCTATATGATAGATTTGTGATGGCGGCACCATCTACTAATCAGTTTGCGCATATGTTGGATGTGAATAAACTCAAAGGGGATATGTTCTTGAGGGTCCGCTGCCCCTTGCTGTGGCAGAGGATGCTACACCAGAGGAACTCCAAGTTTTCCAAGCTTAGAAGGATGATGATTTAAAAGTTAAATCATACATCCTAAGTTCACTGTCTCCGGGACTCAAGAAACAATACTATGGCATGTCAGATGCGTATAGTATGATGTTGCGATTGTTGGACAATTATGACCCATAGCGTCACTATTTGTACAGATCATGGTGTTGTTGTACAAATTAACTATGTGACAAATGAGATTGCTCTCTTATCATTTGTGATTAGATCACCTAGATATATAAATGATAGGAGGTCCCTATGATTTGTTCCTGGATTGAGAATGATATGAGACAGTATTAGTCCACGAAGGATAAATCATTAAATATCCCTAGTGAGAGTATTATCGAGACTGGACATCGATAAATACGTAAAAGACTAGTATTACACTTGTGCGCGTTGTGAGGGCATAACGACATAGTTCTCATATATTTGGGTATAGGATACTCATGCAAGTGTAATAGGAGGTTGTGTTTTACCGATGGTACGGGAAACAGCTTCGCTCTGGATAGACCCCCTCGGAATTCCATTGGTAGTATGACTATGTGTCTAAGTCTTAACCTGAGACTTGTACCGCTAATACTTACAACAATCAATATGCTTTGGTTGCGGTCGTCCAGGGCTTTAACAGGTTCTGTGTATGCCTATGCTGGGTATATTGAGAATCGTAGTGTGTTGGGTGTGATGTCAAGACGGAAGTATCACTCCAGTCATATGGAGATGATGGTCACGTAGGATACGATACTAGTACTCTTAAGTACTGCAGTCATCGGGATAATATGACTAGGTCATAGTTATCTGATTATAGAGACTAGTTACCAGACATCCGATATATGCTTCGTACGGGGCAGACACAATTCCAGCCCCAGGCCTAGCACGTGATCATCCGATACTGGATTGATATAAACAATACTACGTATACTACGCCTGATATAGATCCTTTATTCATGTAAGGATATTTCTGGAGAATTGGGTAGGCATGGCGCTTTGCTAGAAGCCAACATTGTCTTGTAAATCGGTAAAACATAGTACGAGGTACTTACGTGTTCGGATAGTCCGACGACCGAATTTACTGCCAACATATCTGGGGATCTCATGGGTGTCTTCCCGAAGATTCACCAATGACGTATGACTCGCACTTTTATTAATATAGGATTAATTAGAAGAGAGAGAAAATTAATCTGGGATTAATTGCGGAGATATTTTATCTGGGATAAAATATCAATTCAAGAGAGATAACGATTAATTTGGAATTAATCGGTAAATTAATATATTTGATATATTTAACGAAATTGGATTTCGAGTCGGAATTGAAATTAGATTTTAATTCGGGCGAACGAATTAATTTAGAATTAATTCGTTAGCGACGTGAATAGTAATTATGCTAGGCATGACTATTTAATTAAATTAGATTTAATTACGTCGTAACGGAAAATTCGTTAATTTGGAATTAGTGAACCCGAGCCCGGGATTATTTGCGAGCGCATTCACATTTCGAATTCGAGTGCGGCACGCAAGTCAAATCAAGCGTCAAATCGCTAGTCGCATCTAGCGTCACATCATTCGTCAATCAAGTGATAGATGTCTTTCACTTTGAGTGATTGACGCAAGTCACTATTCATGAGTGATGTGAGTTGATGGAGGTTGGTGTGGCTTTTATGGTTTGACTTTTGTAAAGCCAATTTTGTGAAAATGAATTTAGAAATTCATTAAGTGTATTTGATACACAAAATCCACACAACACATAACTCTCTCATTCATTATTCTTCTTCTCTCAAACACGCCCAACATGGGCTGTTTTTCTCTCTTCTGCAGTAGCTCACTGCCGTGAGCTAGGGAAGCAAAGTGGGGAAATTTGTGGCAAATTTCTAGAGAGCTAGCAGTCCGAGAGACATGCAAAGGTGATAGGGAAGTCCACCATGAGCCGGGAATCGTTTGACGAAGCTTGGAGCTTGGATTCTTGAAGTTTGATGGCCGAAAATGGAGCAGTCCAGAAGCCACTGCCGAGCAGTCCATGGAGGCAGAAATCATATTTTTGTTGCCTCGAGCGTCGCTCAACCGATCGATGTGAGTATTCCGCAACTCCCTCGTTGTATTCGCACTTAGTTTCATGCTTGTTTAATGATCTTGGGACCTTAGCAAACACCAACAATGGTATCAGAGCAAGGTTGAGCATGAAAATGTTTAGGGCTTAAAATTTGGGTAAAATTGATTTTGAGCATGTATAATGAAATTGGATGAATTAGTATACTTAAATGTGTTTTAATTGATGATTGATTGGATCAATTTGATGAAATATTGTTTGGAACAAATTTCCCCAAATTTTTTATGTTGGCCGAATGTAGAAAAGCCCTAAAAGTCTTGGAATTTTGATTTTTTGATTCATTGGATGAGTTAGAAATCAATTGGTAATGTTGATTTAATGTTTAATTTGATTCAATTGGATTGGATTTGAAATTGGATATAAAATCCCCACATTACCGAGAGCTTTAGCATGTAAAATTGGGTTTGATTTTTGATGAAATGTGTTGGACATGTTTTGTTGTAATTGAGCATGATTAATTGTATAAATTAATGTTTTGGAAATATTGATTTAGGTGATTAATTGTGTTATACACTTTAGTGTAATTAAATTGGGAAATTGGATTTTTGGAATTTAATTATTTGGGCCTTAAATTGGATTTGGGCTTGTTGTGTTGTAATTGGGCTAATTGGTTGTACCAAGATGGGTTTAGGCTAAATTGGTTGGATCCAATTGGGCCCAAAACCGCATCCATAAAGCCCAAATGCGACAAATGGACCTTTAAAGTTTAATTGGGCCTAAATTGATTTCTGGGCTTATGGGGTAACTCCCGGATTGGACTTTGGTTATTGGGTTCGATCCGAGTTGACCAAAAGTCCACGCCTCAAGAAATTAATTAAAAGCCCATTGGACTTTAATTAAATTGACGTTGGACTTTAATCGGGCTTTGAGACCCGTAACGATTAAATTTGGAATTTAAGTCGTAAAAGGTTTATTATTAAAGTGTAATATTTAATTTTGAATTAAATAGCGAATTAGTATTAAATACAAATTGAATTGGATTTAATTTTGTAGTTTAATTTAATTCAAGAATTCATACTTTGAGTACTTATTCGCAAAACGAGTTTGACTCGCGCAAAATCAAATCGTTGTTTGAACATTGGATGGTCATTAATTATCAGATTAATTAATTTGATTAGATTGATTGATAACATGCTTGTGTGAATACATGGTTGCGATGCATGAATAATGTATATCGGATGATTATTAGATGGGTGGGGCAATTTTAGAAATTGTTGTAATAAATTTGATTTATTAATTGGACCTGCGTGTCCAGCCTTATCACCTCCATACTTTTTGTATTCTCTTCTCACCTATTTCCCTCAATGTAAATGAGGTTTCTTTAGAAGTTTAGTGTAACGGGTAGAAGTAAATACTTGTGCTAGTGGGAGAGAGAAAGAGAGAGATTTGATCTAGGATCATTGTGGAAAGTATCAATCCGCATATCATTATTACTTTATTATACGTGCTTTATTATGTGTTTAGAATGCATGTTTAAGGGTGTATGATGATGAGACCTTAACAAAGATAATAAATTGGTTGCCAATTTGCACTCGAAAAACCCTCGCAAAATATTAAGCGTTTTTCTTTCCATTGAGTGATTCTCACTTAAGATCCGAGACTGGCATTGGCTTGTTGGCCAAATTCAAGGCCTTTGTCCGTCGAGGATGTGTTTGAATCACGAGAGCTTTGTTCCATATTGGTGTCTTGTCCAAGTTGTGGTTGTTGGCCAAAGTCAAGACCACTTCTTGTCCATCGACATTGATTGCGAAGCTTTCCATGGTCAATGGGTCGCGTTTGACTGGGATCACTAAGTTGTTGTGCCAAAGCCAAGGCTTAGTTGATTCAGAGGAAAAATCTTAGGTAATATATTGGATACATTGGCATATATAAGATATATGATTCGGACTTGATGTCCCCATACTAGATCTAGGAATTGGATTGGATCTAATTGATCTTAGAGATCTACCTAGTTAATTATCATACAATTTGTTGGCCAAAGTCAAGATTGTGTGATATTTAACGGGATCCTAGCCCACTAGGAAACACGGTTTCCCGAGTATTCGACAGAGGGTTAGAGGCTCGTCGAAAAATAGTGGGATGCAAGAATTGAATTTGCAATATTCGTTTAATTACTTGCCATACGTGCTCATTCACAAATATCATTCATCAAATAAATTAAATGTTAGTTGGACTAATATTTAAACGTTGTTTTAATTAACAGTTGGACTGTATTCAAACTATTCATTTATAGTTGATTTTATAATTGGATTATAGTAATCAATATAATATATTTTAATCTATTAAATTATAGTTGATTAAATAGTTGAACTATTGTAATCATTATAATAAATAGTACCAAAATCGTTGATTAAATAGTTGGACTATTAAAATCAAGATAAAATTGAAAGATTGACATTTAAAACATAATCCTAGGGAAAATATATTTAAATGGTTTAATTTTCAAATTGGGAATAAGTTTCAGGATGGTCCTGGAAAATAATAAGTTACTTTATTTGATAAAATAACATATTATGCCTAAGCCCGAAGTTAAGCAAATAGTAGAGCATAATCTTTGGAAGATTTATGAAATGATAACTTTAGTGCTTAATCCATTAAGCTTGTCGCAGTAAACTCCTTAATTCCTTTATCAGAACTAAGGGTTAGATCCTTAAAGTATGATAATGAAATTGAAGGATCTTCATAGATCTATTCTTAGATCTTAGAAGTACAAATTGCAATAATAACTCTTGGAGAGTTAATGGCAATTCTCAAGGAGAAAAGCCAAAGTTTGCAATAGGCAAGTAGCGCAAGGTGCACCTTACTTCGATATTCTAGAAACCCGAGGCTTGGCCAAAGGCTTCTGGGATGTGAAAATGGCAAAGGCAAAATCATTATAATCTTCTAGGAAGATAAATGACATATCCCAAAATGTCTGCCTAAATTGTGGCAAACGGGATCGCGGAAGCGTGACTGCCGTTTGAACAAAACAGACATGAAAGAATTGAAGACGAGCAAGGCTCTGACTTCAAATATGTTTGTCATAATTATGTTCATTACTAGTATTGAAATTAGATTTTAAATACTTAGTGTGGTACATAAATATGTACTGATGTTCAGAATCTGCTGTGAGCAGGATACTGACCTTCAATTGAGATTTATCTACGAATTGGAAACGAGACGAATGTCGCTGTTTTAACCGTAGATACCTAAGTTTAGGAACTACCTTCGGGTGTGTACCTAAGTTTGGAATCTGTTATAATGTAACTAGTTTGACTAGAAACATTATCTTTATATCAGTGTTTAATCCGCTGCGTGTGAACCTTTATATTCTAGAACACTAAAGTGTTTCATTATATAAAGATGATATTGAGATAAACACATTAGATGTGAATAACAGAATTATATTTTGAATATAAATAAATCTCAAATATATTACATGACAAACAAATAGCTCAAACTGATTTGATCAGATGAAACTTAATTGTGGCATTGTTGTCTGTGACACAATTAAACAAGAATCGTATATCCGCACTTTCGAAGAGTGGGTACTCGGACATATTTGATTCTATTCAAATAAAAGTCTACGAATCTAGTTTATTGGGCAAAGTGCCCAAAACACTATTTACTTGGTAAAAGTGTAAGTGCCATCGATCTGTTAGCCCTAGTTCATAGTGAAGCAAGTGGGCCCATGTCTAGCTAGGCTAGAGGTGGATATGAATATTTCGTGACCTTTACGGATATGGCATCGCGTTATGGTTATGTGTTTCTTTTGAAGAACACAAATCGGAAACTTTTAGAGTTTCGACACGAAATAGACAAACAGATCAGCTAAAAGTATTAAATCGTCACGGTAAGACCGTAATGAAAATACTTAAGCAATAAGTTTCTAATATACTTGAAAGAGTATAGTATTCTTTCAATGAGGACTCCTCCCGGAACACGTCAATTTGACGGTGTGTCCAAACTGAGAAATCGAATTTTGTTGGACATGATAAGGTTAATCATGAGTCGCTCTGAGCTACCATTTCCTTCAAAGGATACGCATAAACAGTGCAAAACTTATTTTGAATAAAGTTCCATAAAATCTGTTTGACAGACTTCATATTAGATATGAACGGGAAAGAAACCGGGTTTCTCATTCCTGAAAATTTGGGTATGCTAGGCATATGTTTGGATGATACCAAACTAAAACCCAAATTAGATAAGTGCCAATTGTAGGTTATCCTAGCGATACCAAAGTATTGTACTTATACATCTCACCAGAGAACAATTTAATTGTTGCTCACCATGCGGTTTTTTTTGTGTGTGGATAAAGTAAGTATTATAACCAAAAGAAAACTATACAAGAGCAAAGGGCATACCCCAGGCAACTAGAGAGGACAAGCCCTCCTAGAAGAAAAGCCGAAAGGCTACAAGCAAAATAAGATCAACAGAAGATGTCATCGGGCAAGTGCCAGGATATGTGAAGCCATTTATTGTCATAAGATGGTTTCACCTTCCGTAATAAGCTAGCACGATTCCGAACATCAAAAACAATATCACTAAGAAGAACAGAAACATGCCGAAGAGGCACATCATGAGTGCGGGCATTCCTCTCCCTCCAAATATGGTAGACTGACGCTGCAAAAGACAGCCGAACAAGAAGATGACGTAAATAGGCGTTGGTAAACTGACACATCCACTCAACAGTCTGAAGCCAATCCCGGCATCTCCAATCTAACCCACACATAGCCAGCACAGTCGACCAGACCCTCGAAGAGAAGAAGCACTGGAAGAAAAGATGATCAATGTCCTCACTTGAACAACCACAGAGAATACAACGTGAGCAAGCAGAGATACCGAACCTCATCAAACTATCCTGAGTACAAAGGCTTCCCTGAATAGACATCCAAAGCAAAAAGGAATGGCGGGGAATGGCCTTCCGGAACCAAACAACTCGAGACCAATGCAACAAGGTTCCCCTTGTCCGCATGGCATTCCATGCACTATCCACAGAAAATCTCCCACTCCTATCATCCTCCCAAACCAGCTCATCCTCCCTCATACTAGAAGGATTCAGAAGATGGGACCGAGCCAAATCAACAAGGGCAGCAGACCTAGATGGGGGCCATCGCCAAGAAGAATCAGAGATAATGGAAGCAAATGTAGCCATCCTATCCAAGCCAGAGTCATAAATCACTCTCTCACCCAACGTGTCCACAATCGGACCCATAGGATGCCAAAAATCAAACCACAATAAAGTCTTCTCACCATTCTCAATCCTAACTCTCAACCGCCGCCGGGACCAAGACCGAAGCTCCAAAATCTTACGCCAACTCCAAGAGCAATCTGTAGGACAAGACACCTCCCAAAAACTTCTCCCCCTCAACAAATAAGAGTGAACCCAATTCGACCAAGAAGAAACCTGGCCAGAACAAAGAAACCAAATGTGCTTAACAATAGCCGCTCTTTTGCAAGTATCCAATCTCTTAATCCCCAGCCCCCTCTCATTTAGAGGTAGACAAACTCTACTACAAGCCCTTCTCGCCCCAAAAGAGGTGAGCGCGCTACCCTTCCAAAGGAAAGAACGAATAATCGTCTCCACCTTCATAATAACAGACTTAGGAAGAATAAATAAAGAAGACCAATAAACTTGAATGGAGAACAAAACAGACTTAATGAGCTGAAGCCGCCCCGCAGAAGAGAGAAACTTACTACTCCAACTCTTAGCACGCATGACAATACGATCCACAAGAGAAGCACAATCTGAGGCCCGGAGTTTAGTAGAAATCAAAGGGACTCCCAAATACCGTACTGGAAGAATCCCTACTTGGAACCCCAAAACATGACGCAGCTGGCCCTGAAGGGTAGAAGAGATACCAGAGGAGAAAAAATGACTTTTAGCTTGATTCGGGATTAAACCTGATAAACCACTTACTGCCCGAGACAATCCTTGATCAAGGAAACCGAGGATGCATCCGCTTTACAAAAAATCATAAGGTCATCCGCAAAGCAAAGATGAGTGAGACGGTCCTTAGAACACCGCCAGTGGAACTTGAAACCCTGATTAAGAGCCATTTTATGAAGTAAACCTGACAGAACTTCCATAGCCAAAACAAAGAGATAATGAGACACAGGATCACCTTGTTGCAACCCGCGACCCCCAGAGAAAAAACCATGCAACTCTCCATTAATAGACACAAAAAACCTAGTAGAAGTCATACACTACTGAATCCAACCCACCATCCTCTCTGGAATACCAACAGTCCGCAAAACCTCAACCAAAAAGTCCCAACGAACAGTGTCATAAGCTTTCATCAAGTCAATCTTAAGAGCACATCTCGGGGAACCACCAGTCCGATGATAATTCCGAACTAATTCCTGACACAAAAGAATATTTTCGCTGATACGCCTACCCTCAACAAAAGCAGATTGATTATGACTGATCACAGATGGAAGGATAACCTTGATCCTATTCGCAATAAGCTTAGCAATACACTTGTAAATAGTGTTGCAACAAGAAATAGGCCGATAATCCTTAACCTGGGAAGGGTTGGGAATCTTAGGAATCAGAGCAATAGAAGTAGCATTAACCTGCCTCAAGAGACGCCCAGAGGAAAAGAAAGAGTGAATAGCACAAAGGACATCATCCCCTACAACACTCCAAGACTTCTTAAAGAAACCCGAATTAAACCCATCTGGGCCTGGAGCTTTATTGTCCTTCAGCGCGATCAAGACAGCCTTAATCTCCTCATCCGAAACCTCCCAGGTAAGAGTCTCACTCTGCTCAGCAGTCACATGTCTAGTAATAGCAGATCGAAGAGCAACCCTATCAATATCCTGCTGACAGTGCTGGGGACCCAAAATGGTCTTAAAAATAGAAAGAATCTCATCTCTAACCAAAACATCATCCTCCACACGGGTCTCATCCTCCTTAGTGATAGAAGTAATCTTGCTACGGCTGTGAAAACTCTTCATAGCAGTAAAAAAGAATTTAGTATTCTGATCCCCAAGGTTTAGCCACTGAACACGAGATTTTTGTCTATTGAAGCCTTCCTCAGCCCGACTCATGTCACCATACCGTAACGAAAGACTAGCTTCTTCAGCTAACAGAGCAGGGTCACTAGGGCACTCCTGTAAAGCACACTGCACTCTATCCAACTCCCTCATAATCTCCAAAACCCTAGACGAAATCTTAGAGAAATGCTCAACATTAAACTTCTTCAAGGCCAACTTAACACTTTTCAGCTTACAACATAAACAGAACATCGGAGTACCATGAACATCAATATCCCAATCCCTAGCCACAACAGAGAGAAAATCGGGATGATCAACCCAAAAATCAAAGAATTTGAAGAGAGTTTTCCTCTTAGGGAGCTCTGCAAGTTTAACTACCATAGGAGAATGATCTGAAATCCGGGGGGGAGAAAGCGAGCAGAAGAACCCGGGAAGAGACACTCCCAAGAAGAATTAACGAGAACACGGTCTAATTTACGCCAAATAGGAGACTGAATCTGCTTATTAAACCAAGTAAACTGACAACCAGAGAACTGAAGATCATCCAAACAAGCCTGACCCAAACAGCAGCCCAAATCGTCTTTCCAAGCCGGCCAAGCCACAGATCCACCACAATGCTCAATCGGAGAGCGAATAGCATTGAAGTCTCCCAAAACAAGCCACAGAGAATCATCAAAAACACTACCACTAGAAATCAGGTCGGCCCAAAGCTCCCGACGCTTCTCGTAGTCACACTCACCATAAACCACCGAAACCACACAATTCCAAATCCTAGAAATATGAGACACACTACAATGAATAACTTGAGCTGAAGAGCGAATAATGCTAACATCAATGTCACTAGGGTTCCAACACACCCAGATACGACCAACCGGGCGAATATCAGAGTGGCAAAAAAACTTCCATGAAGGATTAATCGCACGAGAGACATTCACAAAATTAACTTCCTTAACCTTGGTTTCAACTAAACCACACAACAAGAGCTTCTCATCATGAAGAAACCTCCTAACTTCAGCATGTTTTAATGGGTCATTGAGACCCCGAATGTTCCAACAACCAAAAATCATTAAAACAGAGAAGAGTAGACCCAAACCCAAACAATCAACGCCTACGACCCCCCCTCGGGGACTGCCGTTTCTGACTCCTCTTACCACCCGAACCCTTTATAGATTTGTTACCATAAACCAATTTCTTGATCTCCAGAGAGTCAATGGCCTTATTAGCCAAACTGTTAACAATGGGAGTGGGCGAATCATAAGCTCCAGAAGGCGGACACTCAGCTAAAACAGACTTAGGAAGATCCTCGATAAGAAGTGAAGAAGCAAGAGAACACTCACATTCCTTATTTCCCTATGCCTCCATAAAAACTGCCTCAGACGAAACCACAGACATATGAGGAGTTACCAGAGCCGATTCCAACCTATCAGAAGAGCACTCACCCAATACAAGAATCATGTCAGTGGAAACATCCTGAATCACATCACCGCTCGAGCTAATAGGAGTGGTCACAGTCGCTCCCTTGCCTTTCTTCTTCTTAGAGACCGGGATCCAGACACCCTCCTTATCCTTAGTAGTGTCAGCCGTAGCAACTTTATCCATAGAAGGAATAGATGGCTTGGGAATCCAAGACTGAGAAGGTTTACTAACCTCCTTACTATGAGCCTTTTTAGGGCAGGAATTCACCGAATGGCCAAAAACTTCACAAGTGGTACATTTCACAGGAACCCATTCAAACTCAACCCTAATAGGTACCCTAGTACCATTAGGATACTGGAAAATAATCTCCTCGACAAGGGGGTTCCGAGCATCAATCTCAACACAAACTCGAGCGAAACTGAGCCGTTTCCTGGAAAGGGTAATATGGTCAGCATTGGGAGGTCTCCCAACTGCACTGGCCACCCAACTAATCCCTTTAGACGTCCATAAATCAAAAGGCAAGTGAAAGAGTCTAATCCAAACCGGAACCTTAAATAGGTCCTCCTTGGTCAAAGATAATCCTGGTTGCCAAAGTTTGAGAACCAACGGTCTATTAGCCATATGCCAATGGGCTCCGTCCAACACCGCACTAGCTTCTTGAAGGCTATCAAATCTAAACAAAAAGAAGCCATTATCGGAGGTTAGAACCTCTAGCAAACCAAGCCTCCCCCATAACTTGTGCGCAATAGAGTTGACAGTTTGAAAAGGGAGTCTTTTACCCACAAAGTAACCAACTAATGTACTTCGCCAATATACACTACCCTCTTTAATAACTTCAGCAGAAGGGCACACTATAACTTTACCATCAATAACATTTGGTTGAACATAATGTAGTGTGGTAGAAAAACATGTCGAGTGAAGAGGATATACTCCTTTAGGTCCATTCAGCACATTAGCATAACTTTTAGGACAAGTAGAACCATTACCCCCCAATGCTACTGTAGGAGCCTCATTAGCAACAGACACAACAACTTGACTCACACCCAAAGCATCACCAATCTCGCTTACGCATGTCAACTGGACAGCATTCTGTCCACAAGCAGAGGTAGACCCAAAAATAGCCTCAGACACAGAAGGCAACAGTTCAGAGCCTAAACTCAATCCACCAACAATGCCCCCAGTACCAACAACCTGCCCCAAAGCAACACCATTATCAGTCCCAGCATCAAACAAAACTACCACAGCCGAGGACTTCAACTCCTCACCAACAGGTTTCCCAACATCCCCACGACCTGAAACCACTACCGGTTGTGAACCAGTCTCCAAAAAAATAGAATCCACCACACTCGCAGCAGCACCACCAGCCAACACAGAAGAACCAACCCCAACAAGACAGTCAAAACCAGATCCATGAGAAGAATCCATACAGGTCGACTTACTGAGAACATTAGGTAGATCAGCAGTTCCCGAAGCAATCAGATGCCGAGAAACGCTGGGCTGAGAAGTCAGAATTAAGGACAACGGCGCCGAAGAAGACAGCCCAGATGAATAAACAGAAGACTTGAGGCCAGAAACCACAGGTTGAGCAGTATCGGCGGTCACCGAAACACCACGAGAAGCAGCTCGGACGGCCAACTGGCCAGCAGCAGGAACAAGACCCAACCCAGGACCAGACTCGGCTGAAGGACCAGACGCCTGAGCGCACACTAAGTCACCAACCGAAGAACAAGAAACTAGAGAGTTCACCGGATCCGACGAAGAACCAGAAAGCACAGAACGAGAACTTTGAATCGAAAAAGCTTCATCGGACGAAGGATCAAATGAAGCCATACGGTCAATGGATCTGACGGCTAAACAACCCCCAACAGAACGACGTGGCCCCAAAGTCGGCAAACTGGAGACCGGCATCGGAGAACCAGAACGGAAGAGAGAAAGAGGGAAAGAAAGCACGGGTAAGGAGAGGTCACGACAGGATAGAAAAACAAGGATATGAGGAAGGCGGTTACTATAGGACGAGAAGAAAGACCAAAGTTTAAATGGTCAAAAGATTTATAAAAAGGAAAAGAGGAAAGAACAGATAGTGTGTTTCCGATTTGGTAGAAGACCAAAGAGATTAAGGCTCACGACGATCTAAGACGGGAATCACCGAGAGGGAAGGGAAAGTTGAGAGCATCGGTCTTGATCGTTGGATGTTTGTTCTTCTAGTTTTTACTTGCCTTATGAGATTGATTATGATTCTAATTCTTCAACTCCTATGGATTCATTATCTTTGATTGTTATTAAGCTTGGGAGTATGCATGATAAGGGAAAGGCAAAGTTGGTGAGTGGGAGGATAGTAAAACTCGATGAAAATCGGAGTAATACTGTTCAAGGCACCAAGTCCTTAATGGAACACAAACAGTTCATCAAGGATGAAACTGTACCAGTAATCTTTGAATACACAAGAACCGCGTAGATCGGAGAGAGTCAGAAAGCAACTTGGGGTATGGGTTTCTGATCTCACCTCATAAAGATGTCAATCTTATTGAGGAAGACGAACTGACTACGTTCAAGGAAGTGATAAAAGGTATCGACTCCCAATTATGGCAAAGTGTCATGATGTCCGAAATGGATTCCATGTATACCAACTATGTTTGGACACTAGTTGATGTACCGCAAGGCATTGTGCCTATAGGTACTGTATGAGTCTTCAAGGAAGACATACATGGATGGCAACATACCAACGTACTAAGCTGGGGTTGTAGCGAAAATGTAACGTTATCAACATTGTGTCGATTACGACGAAACCTTGCCACGGTAAATCCATTTGGATAATGCTTGCTAATGCTGCATGTTTCATTTATGAAATATTACAGCTGAACGAGAAAATTGCTTTCCTTAAACAGAAACCTTATGAGGATGTTTACAACATCCTGACGATTTTTCGTACTAAAATTAGCAATTAAGGTTTGCAGGTTATTCGATTCATGTTTGGATTGAAGCAAGCATTAGGTTCTTGGAATTATCGTTTTGATGTAATCATAATGGTCTATGATTTAATTCAAAGCGAAATGATTCTTGTGTATATAAGAGGGTTAGTGGGAGCGCACTGACAGTAAATGTCCTATAAAATAATGATAATATATGTCATTTCTTGGAAATGATATTCCCATAAAACAATCGGTGAAAGCTTGGCTTTCATTAAAAAATCTCTGAGAAACCGTACATTGAAAAATGTACGCGACCTGGTGTCTCATACGCTTTGAGCATATGGATTCACAATCAGGCCAATCCAAGTGATGGTCACTGGATTGATGTTAAGAACATCCATTACTATCTTAGAGATCTAAGGATGTTGCCTTAAACTATGGAGATGGAGAACTTGAAGTGACTGGGATCACTGTAGCAAGTTTCATAACCGATAAAGACGAATAAAAGTCACAAACGGTACTATACAGTTTGAATAACGGTATAGTGAGTAGGAAATCTTCCAAGCAAGATACTGTTACCGTATAAACAACAAATGCGGGTTATTGCTACAGCTGAGGCGGTAATAGAAGCCATTTGGGTCGATAACAAATCTAATTAGATTAGATATAATTATGTTAGCAGCTGAGCTAGGCGTCATGGTGTTTTTGTACAAATTAACTATGTGACAAAAGAGATTACTCTCTTATCATTTGTGATTAGATCACCTAGATATATAAATGATATGAGGTCAATATGATTTGTTCCTAGATTGAGAATGATATGAGACATTATCAGTCAGTCACGAATGATAAATCATTAAATATCCCTAGTGAGAGTATTATCGAGATTGGACATCGATAAATACGTAAAACTAGTATTACACTTGTGCGCGTTGTGAGGGCACAACGGCATAGTTCTCATATATTGGGTATAGGATACTCATGCCGTGTAATAGGAGGTTGTGTTTTACCGATGGTATGGGAAACAGCTTCGCTCTGGATAGACCCCCTCGGAATTCCATTGGTAGTATGACTATGTGTCTATGGAAGTCTGACCGGCGTAAACACACACGTATAACGCAAGCGCACGTATCGTTCAAGTAGTATAAAAATATCGATCCCACGAGGACTTAATTCCTACTGTTGTTATTAATTATTGAATCTATTTATTTACAAATATCTAATTGAGGGTGAAGAGAATGATTGTTTGATTGGTTGAAAGTGGTTTTACACAAATAAATAAATAAATAAAAAGAGACAAAGAAAATACTAAGGAAAATAACAAAAGACACAAAGATCTAGGGTTGTGAATCCTTCTAATATCTTTTAAAAGATGAAGTGATTATTTTATGTTTGTGTAATAAATCAGTTTACTAACCTGGAACACTAAATTATGCAAAAGTCTATGTCGATGGTCAGACGCAAATACCCAGTTTAACCTAATTGAACCATATGTCTATGTCAACCAAATTATCTGGATTCATTAAGTTTAAGTTCCAATTATGGCTACCCCCGCCCGACAAGTATATTCCTATCCTGTAAGGAAATCTATTAAAGGGTTATCTATCCTCAAGGAAGATCGTGGGCAATTAAGTCTAAGGCTGAAACCTAAAATCCCTATGTCTAGTTCATTTTAGATTTACCAGATCAATCTTATTGGTGATCAGACAACAAGAAGCATTAAGCTTAAGACTTAATAAGTAAACCTTTAAATTACCCAAACTATAAAATAACCCCTTATAAACCGGTGATATTAGAATTCATCACAACCCCAGATAACTAACACATAACTAAGGGTTAGTAAATACTTAAAAGTAAAAGACATAAAGTAAAAATACTGAAAAGTAAAAGACATAAAGTAAAAGCTGAAAAGTAAAATAAAATAAAATGCTAAGGTAAAAGGAATTACTTTTACTATTTACTATTTTAGATATCTCCCATAAAATAATATATAAACTTGTGATTCTTTTTCCAACCAGCCATATAGGCGGTAATCTGATTAAGTCAAATTAAGTCCAACCAGCCATAAAGGCGGAACCAAAATTAAATTACCAACCGACCAATCTGGCGGTATCCTTGATTAGTCAGGTTTAAACCAGATTAAAATGAATTACCAACCGACCAATCTGGCGATATCCTTTTTAAGTCAATATTTTAAATAATGAATATATTATTTTTAAGGGAGATTAATCTAAATAGTAACAATAAAAGAATTACCTTTCACCCTAGCTGGGGAAGTTACCTCCTCATGGTAAATAGTAAAAACTGTAAAAAGTAAAAAAGTAAATTACTATATTAACAAAACGTAATTAAAATTATTTACAAAACTAAAAACAAAAAAAAACTAAAAACTAAAAGAAACTAGAGAGAGAAACTCTCTCTTTACATAGAATAGAAGAGAGAGAGTGGTACTCTGAATTCTGAAATCTCGAGCTCAATTTATAGGCCTCAGTAGGCTTCCAGCGTCGCGACGCCAGGGCCTTCAGCGTCGCTACGCCAGCTTTTGTCGACGTGGCACGCTCTGGTTCGTCTGTTTGAAGATTCTGGATAAGCTGATAAGGTGACACGTGCCGAGGTGGTTGGGCTTCAATTATTGTGACACGTGGCGGCTTCTGATTGGCCGATGAGATTCTTATCCGCCACGTGTCAGATAAGGATTAGATACTCAATGATTGATGCTGACGTGGCAGTGACGTGGTGGTGACGTGGCGACACGTGGGAAAGAGACTGTCGGCACCGTAGGATTGCGACACGTGGCACTTCCTGATTGGCTGATGATGACGTGGCGGTGAGGTGGCAGCTTGACTTGGTCAATCTGGTGATGTGGCTGATGATATGGCATTGACGTGGAGTGACACGTGGCACACGTGGCGATGATGACTGTCGGCACCGTAGGATGCTGACACGTGGCACGGCGCATGTTAGCAGATCGGTTGTGATGGTGACACGTGGCACGGCGCACGTTAGCAAAGTCAAAGTTTTCTCAGATTCTGATTTGTGGACCCGGCGCACGTTAGCACTGTTCGGCGCACGTTAGGCGTCGCGACGCTGAAGGTCCTGGCGTCGCGACGCGGACAATTTACTGAATTGCCATTTTGTCAATTTTTCTCTATTTTGGCCCCAAATTGCTTCCAATGCTTTCCCAACTTTATTTATCTGTAAAATAACACAAAACACATCAAAATATTCATAAAACTCAAGAAACTATACAAAATATTAGGTTAAATGAGTGGAAAATAGTGATATAAATACCACTCATCAAAGTCCGAAATCGGGGTAGGTGTATTTGGTCTTAACCTGAGACTTGCACCGCTAATACTTACGACAATCAATATGTTTTGGTTTCGGTCGTCCAGGGCTTTAACAGGTTCTGTGTACGCCTATGTTGGGTATATTGAGAATCGTAGTGTGTTGGGTGTGATGTCAAGACGGAAGTATCACTCCAGTCATATGAAGATGATGGTCACGTAGGATACGGTACTAGTACTCTTAAGTACTGCAGTCATCGGGATAATATGACTAGGTCATAGTTATTCGATTATAGAGACTAGTTACCAGACATCTGATATGTGCTTCGTACGAGGCAAACACAATTCCAGCCCCAGGCCTAGCACGTGATCATCCGATACTGGATCGACATACACAATACTACGTATACTACGCCTGATATAGATCCTTTATTCCTGTAAGTATATTTCTGGAGAATTGGGTAGGCATGTCGCTTTGCTAGAAGCCAACCTTATCTTGTAAATCGGTAAAACGTAGTACGAGGTACTTACGTGTTCGGATAGTCCGACGACCGAATTTACTGCCAACATATCCGGGGATCTCATGGGTCGCTTCCCGAAGATTCACCGATGATGTATGACTCACACTTTTATTAATCTGGGATTAATTAAAAGAGAGAGAAAATTAATCTGGGATTAATTGCGGAGATATTTTATCTGGGATAAAATATCAATTCAAAAGAGATAACGATTAATTTGGAATTAATCGGTAAATTAATATATTCGATATATTAAACGAAATTGGATTTCGACGCGGAATTGAAATTAGATTTTAATTCGGGCGAACGAATTAATTTAGAATTAATTCATTAGCGACGTGAATAGTAATTATGCTAGGCATGACTATTTAATTAAATTAGATTTAATTACGTCACAACGGAAAATTCGTTAATTTGAAATTAGCGAACCCGAGCCCGAGATTATTTGCGAGCGCATTCGCATTTTGAATTCGAGTACGGCACGCAAGTCAAATCAAGCGTCAAATCGCTAGTCGCATCTAGCGTCACATCATTCGTTAATCAAGTGATAGATGTCTTTCACTTTGAGTGATTGACGCAAGTCACTATTCATGAGTGATGTGAGTTGATGAAGGTTGGTGTGGCTTTTATGGTTTGACTTTTGTAAAGCCAATTTTGTGAAAATGAATTTAGAAATTCATTAAGTGTATTTGATACACAAAATCCACACAACACACAACTCTCTCATTCATTATTCTTCTTCTCTCAAACACGCCCAACATGGGCTGTTTTTCTCTCTTCTGCAGTAGCTCACTGCTGTGAGCTAGGGAAGCAAAGTGGGGAAATTTGTGGCAAATTTCTAGAGAGCTAGCACTCCGAGAGACATGCGAATGTGATAGGAAAGTCCACCCATGAGCCGGGAATCGTTTGACGAAGCTTGGAGCTTGGATTCTTGAAGTTTGATGGTCGAAAATGGATCAGTCCAGAAGCCATTGCCGAGCAGTCCATGGAGGCAGAAATCAGATTTTTATTGCCTCGAGCGTCGCTCAACCGATCGATGTGAGTATTCTGCAACTCCCTCGTTGTATTCGCACTTAGTTTCATGCTTGTTTAATGATCTTGGGACCTTAGCAAACACCAACAGCGATTACGAGAATCGTTTGAGAACCAAGAACAAATTGTTGTTCATAAGGTTGCAATGGAACTGTTCCATGCGCGATTGGATGAGGGCAAGCTGTGAGCTCGCATGTTCTTCATATGATCGATTTGATCGATTAATTGAGGCAACATAATCTCCCTCTGAATGACATTCTTGGTAGGAGTGTCATTCTTGGTTCACTCCCAGCTTCATATCGCCAATTCGTGATGTACTTCAACATGAATGAGATTATCTGTACCTACCATGAGTTGCATAGGATGCTGCTCACAGCGGAAGAGGACCTCAAGAAGGGAGTACCGACTCGCTCTCCGAAACCTACTTCACTTTCTGCTTCTTCCCAGACTTGGTCAAAGGGAAATAAGAAGAAATGGAATAAGAAGAAAGGTTTCGGTCCTCAACCACAAGGTAAGATAGCAAAGCCCAATAGGGCTTCTATAAATGCCATCATTGCAGCAAAGTCGGGCACTGAAAAAGGAACTGTCCTGACTACATTGCCCAGCTGAGGAAGGAGAGAGCATCTACATCAGGTATATTTATTTTTCCAGTTATTGATATCTCTTTGGCTTGTGAAGTCGTTACATCCAGCTGGATTTTAGATTCTGCTTGTCTTGTTAACATTTGTAATTCATTGCAGGTGCTGAAGGAAAGTATGAAACTGAAGCCTGGAGAGATGTAGTTGCGATTTGGGAGTGGAGACTCTCTGGATGCAGTTGCAGTGGGAGTATGCGAGATCCCTTTGCCGAATGGGACACTTTTGTTATATGACTACTATTTTGTACCAGGATGTGTAGCCAATATTATATCTCTTTTTGTATTGGATACATAAGGTTATCATATTAATATTAAGAAATGTTCTTTGTATTTATATGATAAACGTAATATTCAGATCCTTTGTTGTCCAAACCAGCATGGTCACTACACATTGCAAACTTCTAAAGATATTTTAAATACTGGAGTTAATAAACGTAGTTTACCTGTTGTTAATAATACTGAACTATGGCATATGCGGCTAGGTCATATAGGCATTAAACGCCTTACCCAATTGGTTAGGAATGGTTTGATACCAGATCTCACCATTGAACCATATCCAACTTGTAAATCGGGTATTCATGGTAAGATGACCAAAGCCCCATTTTCAGGTGTTGGACACCGTGCCACTAACTTACTGGAACTCGTACATTCTGATGTATATGGTCCACTAAGTCAGACTACTCACAGTGGTTATTCGTACTTTGTTACCTTTTCCGATGATCTGTCATGGTACGGTTATGTCTATTTGATGTGACATAAATTGGAAACCTTTGAAAAGTTCAAAGAGTTCCGAAATGAAGTAGAAAAACAGACTGGTCAATATATTAAATGCCTTTGATCCGATCGAGACGGCGAATATATGAGCAGTGATTTCTTGGATTATATAAAGGAGAATGGGATCTCGCTCAATATACTTCTCTAGGTACTCCACAACACAATGGAGTGTTTGAGAGAAGAAATAAGACTTTATTGGACATGGTCCGATCGATGTTGAGTTTTACAAATTTGCCCTATTACTTATGGGGCTACTCTCTTTTAACAGTTGCACATCTTTTGAATAAGATTCCTTCAAAAGCTGTTCCTACGACTCCGTATAAGATATGGACTGATAGGAGACCAAATCTTAGTTATTTTAAGGTTTGGGGTTGTCCTGCCTATGTCAGGGTGACTCAGTAAAATAAGCTTTCGCCTCGAGGGCAAAAGTTTAGGTTTGTTGGATATCCTTCGGAAACGAGGGGATATCTGTTCTATGATACCGAGCATCGAAATGTGTTCGTAGCTCGCTTCGCAAGATTTCTAGAAGTAGAATTCTTGTGAGAATGTGGTAATCATAGACAGGTTGAACTTGATGAAGTCCAACCTGAAAACAACGAACCAACTGAGGAAACTGAAGTTCAAGTAGATGAAAGACCTTCAACACACACACTCCGTAGGTCACAAAGGGTATCAAGACCTCCTGAACGCTTGTGTTTGATACAAGAAAAGAGTCTTGATGTTCTCTTAGTTGAAGAGACTGATCCTTTTACCTATAGAGAATCGATGTTGGTCATCGACTCCGTGAAATGGAAAAGTGCCATGAAATCTGAGTTGGACTCAATGCATGAGAATCAAGTTTGGGACTTGGTTCCGCTTCCCGAAGGAATCGTTCCTATCGGATGTAAATGGGTTTACAAGAGGAAGCGCGGGCCTGACGGTAAGGTTGAAACTTACAAGGCCCGACTGGTAGCAAAAGGTTACACGCAGCGACCTGGCGTCGACTACGATGAAACTTTTTCACCAGTAGCAATGCTTAAGTCTATTCGGATTTTACTTTCTATAAATGCGTATCATGACTACAAGATTTGGCAAATGGATGTCAAAACGGCTTTTCTAAATTGATTTCTTGATGAAGAAATCTATATGGAACAGCCGGAAGATTTTACATCCAGCGAAAACTCGGGTATGGTGTGTAAGCTTAAGAAGTCCATTTATGGACTTAAACAAGCTTCACGAAGTTGGAATCTTCGATTCGACGAGATTATTAGATCGTCTGGTTTTCTCAAGAATTCGGAAAAATCCTGTATGTATCAAAAGACCAGTGGGAGCATGGTCATATTTTTAGTCCTCTATGTTGATGACATCCTAATCATTGGGAATGATATAGGAATGTTACAAAGTGTCAAATCATATCTCTGTAAGAATTTCTCCATGAAGGACCTGGGAGAAGCTTCCTATGTTTTAGGGATAAAACTCTATAGAGATAGACAAATGAAGCTGATTGGGTTATCCCAATCAACGTACATAGATAAGATCTTGGAACAGTATAATTTTGGTAACTGTAAGACAGCAAACATACCGTTCAAACATGAGATTCATCTTTCGAAGAAGATGAGTCCACAAACAGAAGATGGGAAGGTTAGAATGTCTAACCAACCTTATGCTTCGTGTTTGGGTAGCATAATGTATGTCATGTTTTATATTAGGCCTGATATCAGTTTCGCTGTTAGCGTAGCTAGTAGATATCAATCCAACCCAGGTAATGACCATTGGATGGCCATTAAACATATACTGAAGTATCTTAAAGGTACTAAGGATAAGTTGATAATTTTGGAGGAAATGAACTACAAGTTAATGGGTATACGGATTCCGACTTCCAATCGGATCCCAATGATAGAAAGTCTACATCTGGATTCGTCTTTACCCTTAACGGAGGTGCAGTTTGCTGGAAGAGTTCCAAACAGGGGTCTACAACAGATTCCACCACAGAGGCAGAATACATTACAGCTTCTGAAGCTGCAAAGGAAGCTGTATGGATTAGGAACTTTATCACAGAATTGGGAGTTGTCCCAAGTATCGAGAATGCAATTCCGTTATACTGTGATAATACTGGAGCCATTGCGTAAACAAAGGAACCGAAAGTGCATCAGAAGTCGAAAAATGTGGAACGCAAGTACCACATCATTCGAGAGATTATGTCGCGAGGGGATATTGTTGTGTGTAAGGTACCGAGTGAAGATAATGTAGCAGACCCGCTGACGAAGGCCATACCTCTGAAGTTATTTGATAAACACGTGGAGTTGATGGGTATTAGATACAATCGATATTGGCACTAGAGCAAGTGGGAGATTTTGTTGGGGTTGGTGCTCAGAACACCAATTCCCGGTTGTATTTCTTTGAGAATACTATTGTAAAACGTTTTATTATGAATATTACAAGCAGTTTCAGTAATATAATATATCTTTTAATATGGTAAAGTCGTAATTGACCTTAGGATGATTAGTCATGATGTTGTTGCAAAAGCGTCGCAACTGACATTGAGTTGTATCATGACGTTATCATTCTTAGACAGTTTTTGGTCAAGGTTTACACTACTTGGTCAGTAAAGTAAACTCGTTGAGACCGGTACATTTCGTATACTGGAATATATGGTTTCAATGGTTTCTCAATGAACCATGGTCTTGGAGACTCGTATAGACGTGTAGGTGTTTATAGCGGATAAACACTTAACGACTCACCAAAGATTCTTAATGGATGGTACACCAATGTCAATAAGAATCTTCTCGGGTTGAGTAGCATTTGTGATTCTTCGACTTGAGATACCACTGTGGGCACATGAGACATCTTCCACACTTAGATGGCAACCACCTCACCAATCTATTTAGATCAGACCTCCGCATGTTCGTTGGGTGTGGATAGATCCTCAGGGTGTCATGTGTGTATCGAGATAGGATCCGTCACTTCTGTGTACAGAGCATAGGTAGTGCATATATGATTAGCAATCAGATAAAAATCATGGGCCCGTGGTACACTTTAGAAATCAGTTCTAAGTGTTCTCTTTTTGAGATTGCTAATAGAGACGTCGACGGGATAGTCCATATAGAGATTTGACATTTACATCTATATCTCTGGGATATATCCGGATACCTGTGATGGAGGAAACATATGCCATGACCTCGACCTGTATGATTCAGCGAGTTTATCTGTGGTCATCATAATTTACGGGTGGGTAAATTATGGACACGAAATTGGATTCCGTGACGGATATGCCTGAATCTAGGGAGTCTCACTAATGAAATATACTCGTAGAGCACTATGGCAACATTTATAAATAATACTGATTATTTATAAGTCGTTTAAAGGTTAAACGCAAAATACATATGAAGGGACCCAATAGTCATTTTCTAATTTTTGTGTATTTGCATTTAATGATAGATTTTATCAAATACACATTAATTAATTATCAAATTGAGATATTTGACTAATATCATAAATATATATGTATTTGATATTTAATGTAAATATTATACATATATTTAATATATTTGTATTTAAATAATTATTTAATTGTTAAATAATTAAATTAATTAAAAATATAAATATCCTAAGTTGTGATATTTATTTAAATTACTTTAGTTGCCTTTGTTGACTTGTTATAAAGTTATTAAAGTTGTAATGATTAAAGATAACAAGTTGATAAAGCTTATTAAATGAAACAAAAATTGAAAAAATATCTAGATATTTTCTTTGCTTCAAATTCGGCCAAGGGCCAATTTTTGGTGAAGTATATATTGTTTGTTTCATTTTGAGGGTTTCATAAGTTCATATACACAAAATAAACATAAAAGGAAAGTTGAGAGCAAAGTTTGAAAGCTAAAGGAAAAGGCTTAGAAATCTTTGGTTTTTGTAAGTATTACTTTAATGTCTTCAACATGAAAATAGTTTCTAACATGATTGGCATCATTTTGTGTTGCTTTGATGTTCTCTCATCTCTTATAGTTTGTGTTTATTTGGTTGTGAACTTGAATGAAAGATTGATGCATGTAAGTAAGCTTAAAATGATTTTAAAGGCTTACTTTTGATTCTTTGGAAATTAAGTTGCCATTCTAGAGTTATTTCAAAGTGGTGAGGCTTGTTTGGTGAAGTATTAAATGGATTAAAGTGTTGAATTTTAAAGATTTGGTAAAATTGGTCAATTTGATTAAATTGAAAAATTATGATTCATAACCCTCTCCAAATTTGGGGCTTTTCATATATGTGATGTATTATGGAGTGTATATGATGCATGTAAATTTTTCGGTTGATTGGATTTGATCTTGGCATATTTTAAACAAAAAGGGACCAAAATATAATAAACCAAAAATGTAGGGTGCTCTCGGCAATTAGCAAAAAAATTGGGGATCTATTGCAAATCTGATTTTGATGTATTGGATATGTTGAAAATCATTTTAGAAGTTATTTAGAATCATCCAAAATTGTATTTGACAATTTTTGGACTAAAATGATCAATTTACAAAGTTATGGGGCAATTCGGTAATTACCAAGAAATTTGATCTCGTGTAATTTTTCAGAATTTATTAATTGGATAATTAAATAAATAAGTTTATTTAATTGATCAGAGAAAAATTTTGAAATCGGAAAATTTTGATTTTCCACTATTCTGCTGCGTTACCAGATTTCTGCCATAAAACCCCATCAATTATGTCTCCGAAGTATGTGTCGAGACTTACCATTATACATTATATTTTGGGCTCTCCCAATAGCCGATTGGCTATCACAATGTATGCTTATCACTAGCACCGGTTTGGGCCAACTTGGAATATCCTCCAGGAAGTTTCGAAGCCATTCCACTTCTTCCGCTGTTTTGTCTAATGCTTTGAATTCTGATTCCATAGTAGACCGGGCAATACATGTTTGCCTCGAGGATTTCCATGACACGGCTGCACTACCAAGTGTGAAAACAAATCCACTAATAGATTTGGAATCCAATGTATCAGATATTCAGTTAGCATCGCTCTATCCCTCTAGAAAAGCAGGATATCTCCCATAATGCAACCCATATTCCAGTGGTTATGTCATAGATTGCTTGTATATCTGCTAAGCCTGTTCACAGCTTTAGCGATGTCAGGTCATGTGCAATTCGTGAGATACATCAGACTTCCGATGATCCTCGAATACTCTAATTGCGATACGCTTGAGGCAGTATTCTTTAGGGGTGAGCAAAACCGGTTTTGGTTCCGGTTCCACATGGAACCGAAACCTACCCGGAAAAAATCGGTTCCTAACTAAGTGAAATCGGAACCTACCCAATTAAATAGGGTACCCTATTATTCGGTTCCAATTCGGTTCCGGTCTAGTTCCAAATTACCCTATTTATATAACATTGTCATTTGTATATATAATGATTTTTATACATACAAAATATATAATGATCTCAAAGACAAGATAATTGAGCTGGCCAATGATCAAGAAACAGTGAAGTGGATGAAGAAGATAAGGAGGCAAATTCATGAAAACCCATAACTTTCTTATGAAGAATTTGAAACCAGTAAGCTCATTAGGCAAGAACTTGATTTTCAAGCCACTACTAGTCCAAACTTGACAAGCTTATGGCCTAATGGTGTCGCTAGTACAAGCACGTCCTGAAATTTTGATCATTCTGATGTAGATACTTCTCTTCATCTGTAGAAAAACAACTTATATATTAGGTTCTATGTGTATCATCCATCATCCATCATTATCTTATTCTACTTCTTCCTCTGTTTCGGTTGTACGAATGAATGAGTATTAGTAATATAACTATTGTTTATAATCATATTCCTAATGTTCAACTTCTGTAATTACATGTTCAATCTATTTCTGGCTTTTTGTAGAGTACTTTTTCAGCACCCATATGAGCTTTCATCACCTTTCACATTTCCTTAAACTGATATTCATCGATCACACGAGAAAATCACTTGCATATTACTTATGTAACTTCCCATTACACCAGGAAACATTGAGGTCCTAGCCTAACTACATCGCATAATTGAAGAACTTTACCGATACAAAATATAAAATTAAGGAAACCCCACAAAATAAAAGACAAAAATAAGATATCTAACAGTTAATCATTGAAAAAAAAGCACAAAATACAAGGAATGAGTGCAAAAAAAAAATCGATGCTTTAGGATTTTGTGACAGGAACCTTGAGTTGAGAGTGGAGTTGGGTACACGTATTGTAACTTGTAGTCTTTTCTAGTGATTGCAGCTTTGAAGCTTCTGTGAGAGACTTCTGTGAGAGACTGAGAGTGAGAACTAAGAAGAGAAAACAGATGTATGAAGCGAAATCGCCGAAATGGAAATGGTTGCTGCGAAGTGTGAATGGGTTTACTACCATTACTGGTTTAGATTTAGGGTTGCTGCTGCTTTTAGTTTTATGACTTTAACGACAAAAACGACGATGTTTTGCGTTGATGGGTATGAAATCGGGTTTAAATCCGGTTCAAAATTCGGTTATGTAATCGGGTTCAAAATCGGGTATCCAATCCGGTTCTCAAATGCGGTTCCGGTTCAAGTTCCGATTATTCTGGAACCGGAACCGGACCGGTTACAACCGGTTCCTTATATTTGGAATCGGAACTGGACCAGTTACAACAGGTTCCGGTTAGAAACTCGGATGTCCGGTCCGGTTCCAACCGGTTTCGGGTAGACCCGGAACAGGTGCTCACCCCTAGTATTCTTTGATAGATAAAGAATTAGGTTAGCTACTCCCAAATCTGTCATATCAAATTTGTTGGATAACATTTTCTTGGTAGACTGAATCATTTCATGATTACTACCAATTATCAGCATATCGTCTACGTAGAGACACACAATGACATATCCTTTTTGAGTTAATTTAGTGTACACACACTTATCACACTCATTGGTTTTAAACCCACTTGACAACATCTTTTTGTCAAATTTCTCATGCCATTGTACATGTGCTTGTTTTAATCCGTACAAGGATTTTAAGTTTGCACACCTTCTGTTATTGTCCAGGAACATTAAACCCTTCTAGTTGTTCCATGTAAATCTCTTCATCCAATTCACCATTCAACAATGACGTCTTTACATCCATTTGATGTATTTCAAGACCAAATATAGTTGTTATGGCTATGAGCATTCTTATCGACGTGATACGAGTCTATAACCTTTTATGACAAGCCTTGCCTTGTACTTATCTATTGATCCATCCAGTTTCATCTTCGGTTTGAATATCCATTGGTAGTTAATGGAGAGAATAATCACATGCCATTTATTGCTTCTTCTGATTTGGAAAATGGAATTACTCTAGCTAATAAATCTGATTTCAAATCTGATCGTATTAAAGGGAGTATTAATGGGCAAATTGATAATGGTAATAAAGATTTGATTCCTTATGTTACGAATGTAAATATGGAGAGCTTTAATTGTGATTTCCCTCCTTTGCAAAGACATGATAAGCTTGGCATTAATGTGATGGGGCCGAATTTAAATGGGAGGGCTGATGTTAATTTTATTTCCAAAGATAAGTGTGGTGAGGTGGCATCTGAAGTGGCTGCTGATGTGGCACGTTTTAACCATGGTGTTGTGGATAAGTCTAAAAATGGAAAAAATGTGAATGGAACCTCTAGTTATGCGCATATTCTTGGTGGTTCAAATGGTGAGGGGAACTGGTTTTCTTCATCTAGCTCTGTTGCACTTGAGTTTATTAAACCAAATGTTATTGATAGACGTATTAAAGTTTGCCCTCCTTTGGATGTTGCCGAGGAAGGTAGTTTGTTGTGGAAGAATACTTTGGTTGGCAATTTTTTTGGCAAGAAACTTCCTTTCAAGGTAGTTAATTCTATTGCTCATAAGATATGAGGGAGATATGGATTGCGTGAGGTGTTATCTTTTGACAATGGTTTTTTGTTCTTTAAATTTGATAACTTTCTAGATGCATGTGTGGTTATGGAGAGAGCTCCATGGCATATGGTCAATCGGCCATTAGTTCTTAAACATTGGCAACCTTGACATGAGTCCAACCACACCAGAGACATTAGTTTCGTGAATAATTCCATGATTGGAACAATATTCACCAAATGGTGACACATATTCACCACCTATATCACTCATGATTCTTTTCATTTTCTTGCCAAGTTGATTCTCAACTTCGTTCTTATAGTGTATAAAGCTCTCAACAACTTCATCTTTACTCCTCAGCAAATACACATAACAGAATTTTATGTTATCATCGATAAAAGTGACAAAGTACTTTTTACCGCCTATTGTTTGCAAAATATTCATATCACACACATCAGTGTGTACAAGTTCCAATGGTTCAGAACTTCATAAGATGAAATGATGCTATATATATTTTTTGTTTCAACACATGCCTCATACTTATGTTGGCTATCAATTGCAAATTTAGGCATAAGATCCATGTTAATTAATTTACACATCGTATCATAATTAACATGTTACCTCCCATGCCAAACATTTTGTGACTCAATAATATAAGCAGACGTTGTAGATTTATTATTACTAGCACTGTGTCGATTGACAGTCATTACACTGAATTTGAAAAGGCCCGCAGTGAAGTATCATTTTCCTACATAGACATCATTTTTGGTCAATACAAACTTGTCAAAAACAAATACAAGCTTAAAGCAATTCTTGCTAAGGAGAGAACCCGAGACCAAGTTATTTTGAATATCTGGAACATGCAAAACATTCTTCAATGTAAGCTCTGTTCCGGATGTCATCTTCGGATCCACTGTGCCTTGTCCAACCACTCTAGAGGTTGATGAGTTTCCCATAGTCAGATGATCGCCACCATCGATCTTCTGATACGAGGAAAACATCTTTTTTATCAACACAGATATGACGAGTAGCCCCAGTGTCTACCCACCATTCTCTCGGATTCCCAACCAAGTTGGCTTAAGTTACCACTATTGAGAGGTTCATCTCTGAGATCTCATCAGTTAACTACTCATCTTCAGCGACATGGGCCTCATTTTTCTTTTTCTTGCCATTGTCCTGAGACTTATTGTTTCTGTAGTTCTTTGCAATATGACCGCTTTTTCAACAGTTGAAGCACTTCCCCTTAAACTTCTTGTTTGCTTGGGAAGAATCAGCTCCACTGTACTTTCTCTTTTTGCTACCTTTTCCATCCTTGACGATGTTGGCCTTAGACTCCATAGTCTTGTAGCTGGCCTTTTCAGACTTTCTGTTGTCCTCTTTGATCCTCAATCGAACTCAAAGGTCTTCAACGCTCATCTGCTTCTTTTTTTGTTTCAGATAGCTCCTGAAGTCATTCCATGATGGAGGAAACTTTTCGATGATGGTGGCAACTTGAAATGTCTCACATAGTTTCATTCATTCATCTAGTATTTCATGAATGATCAATTGCAGTTCACCCAACAGAGACATCACTGTTATTGAATCTACCATCTTGTAGTCCATGAACCTACCTACGCAAAATTTCTTTTGACCGGCATCCTCTATTTTTTATTTCTTCTCGAGAGAGGTATCATTTTCCTATATAGACATCATTTTTGGTCAATACAAACTTGTCAGAAACAAATGCAAGCTTAAAGCCATTCTTGCTAAGGAGAGAACCCGAGACCAAGTTCTTCTGAATATCTAGAACATGCAAAAAATTCTTCAATGTAAGCTTTGTTCCTTATGTCATCTTCAGAACCACTGTGCCTTGTCCAACCACTCTAGAGGTAGATGAGTTTCCCATTGTCAGATGATCGCCACCATCGACCTTTTGATACGAGGAAAACATCTTGCTATCAACACAGATATGACGAGTAGGCCCAGTGTCTACCCACCATTCTCTCGGATTCCCAACCAAGTTGGCTTAAGTTACCAGTGCTGAGAGGTTCATCTCTGAGATCTCATCAGTTAACTGCTCATCTTCAGCGACATGGGCCACAATTTTCTTTTTCTTGCCCTTGTCCTGAGACTTCTTGTTTCTGTAGTTCTTTGCAATATGACCGCTTTTTCCACAGTTGAAGCACTTCCCCTTAAACTTCTTGTTTGCTTGGGAAGAATCAGCTTCATTGTACTTTCTCTTTTTGCTACCTTTTCCATCCTCGATGATGCTGGCCTTAGACTACATAGTCTTGTAGCTGGCCTTTTCAGACTTTCTGTTGTCCTCTTCGATCCTCAATCGAACTCAAAGGTCTTCAACACTCATTTGCTTCTTTTTGTGTTTCAGATAGCTCATAAAGTCCTTCCATGATGGAGGCAACTTTTCGATGATGGTGGCAACTTGAAATGTCTCACATAGTTTCATTCATTCATCCAGTATTTCATGAATGATCAATTGCAGTTCACCCAACTGAGACATCACTGTTATTGAATCTACCATCTTGTAGTCCATGAACCTACCCACGATAAATTTCTTTTGACCGACATCCTCTATTTTGTATTTCTTCTCGAGAGAGGTATCATTTTCCTATATAGACATCATTTTTGGTCAATACAAATTTGTCAGAAACAAATACAAGCTTAAGGCCATTCTTGCTAAGGAGAGAACCCGGGACCAAGTTCTTCTGAATATCAAGAAAATGCAAAAAATTCTTCAATGTAAGCTCTGTTCCATATGTCATCTTCAGAACCACTGTGCCTTATCCAACCACTCTAGAGGTAAATGAGTTTCCCATAGTCAAATGATCGCCACCATCGACCTTCTTATACGAGGAAAACATCTTGCTATCAACACATATATGACGAGTAGCCCCAGTGTCTACCCACCATTCTCTCGGATTCCCAACCAAGTTGGCTTAAGTTACCACTGCTGAGAGGTTCATCTCTGAGATCTCATCAGTTAACTGCTCATCTTCAGCGACATGGGCCTCAATTTTCTTTTTCTTGCCCTTGTCCTGAGACTTCTTGTTTCTGTAGTTCTTTGCAATATGACCGCTTTTTCCACAGTTGAAGCACTTCCCCTTAAACTTCTTGTTTGCTTGGGAAGAATCAGCTTCACTGTACTTTCTCTTTTTGCTACCTTTTCCATCCTTGACGATGTTGGCCTTAGACTCCATAGTCTTGTAGCTGGCCTTTTCAGACTTTCTGTTGTCCTCTTCGATCCTCAATCGAACTCAAAGGTCTTCAACGCTCATCTGCTTCTTTTTGTGTTTCAGATAGCTCCTGAAGTCCTTCCATGATGGAGGCAACTTTTCGATGATGGTGGCAACTTGAAATGTCTCACATAGTTTCATTCATTCATCCAGTATTTCATGAATGATCAATTGCAGTTCACCCAACTGAGACATCACTGTTATTGAATCTACCATATTGTAGTCCATGAACCTACCCACGAAAAATTTCTTTTAACCGGCATCCTCTATTTTGTATTTCTTCTCGAGAGAGGTATCATTTTCCTATATAGACATCATTTTTGGTCAATACAAACTTGTCAGAAACAAATACAAGCTTAAGGCCATTCTTGCTAAGGAGAGAACCCGAGACCAAGTTCTTTTGAATATCTAGAACATGCAAAAAATTCTTCAATGTAAGCTCTGTTCCATATGTCATCTTCAGAACCACTGTGCCTTGTCCAACCACTCTAGAGGTAGATGAGTTTCCCATAGTCAGATGATCGCCACCATCGA
>SKCR01035466.1:0-154966 GCA_019454045.1 Zanthoxylum bungeanum
GAAGAATATTTCGTAAACACTTACTCGAAATCTCACTTATCATATTCTTTTATAGAAGACACCATTTTTCTGAAGAATTCACCATGATCCAAGATAATAGAATTCGAAAATGAAGATATTTTGATTAATTCAATTTCGAAATTCTAAATGGAATTAAATTACTGGATTAAATATAATAAATTTATATATATATTAATTTGAATGAGTGAAGATCAACTAAAAAATATAAATTGTGATTGAAATTCTTATTTTCTTGTATTTCAGTACGGGTGGCAGAAAAGTCCGGGGCCGGGCCCTAAATCAAAAGCCGGCCCGAGCCAAAAAAAAAAAAAAAACATATATATATATATATTTTAATATGTTTGTAGTATTTTTATTTGTTTGTAAAATTTAAATTGTTAATTTATCGATGAAACTTTTGATTTATTTGTGAATTATCTTTGCATATAGTGTGAATGTATTTTGTATTTGTATGTTTTTCATTTTTTTTAATTTTTTTTAAAAAAACGGATCGGATAAAACCCGGGCCCAAGCCCAACCCGAGTCGTGCCGGGCCCGGGTATTTTTTCTTTGGCCGGGCTCGGGCCGAGCTTATCAAAGCCCGGGCCCGGCCCGACCCATTGCCACCCTTATATTTCAGTATTTGTGTGTACATATAGTAGTCCTCATGAGGAGAGATTTGACAGTGTAGGGTTCAGAATCTGACATTCAGGTCCTGGGTTCGAATCCAATGAGTGCGTTTCTTGTAAGAGTCTGGGACAGCCGAAGACTTTACTTACTCCGTTTAAGCTCGAAAGGGATGGTTTGGCGGCGGAGTTTCCAACGATTTCAAAAAAAAAAAAAAGTGTACATTTAGTAAGATTATAATAAGAGTTTCCTTAATTTATTAAGTTAAATACCTCATTTAAAGATAGAAAAAACATATATTTCAATGCAATATTGTTTGTATTTCAATATACTGAAATTTGTATTTTTTTTTAATATTTTAATATAGTCCTTAATTTAATAAAATTAAGGGATAACTCATTAAAATATTATTATATACATATACTTTCATTCAATATCACAACAACAACAATAATAATTATAATTTTTAACTGTTTAAAAATAATTTCAATAAAACTTGATTAAAAGAGTTAGTGTCTGTTATTAATATTGTTGTGGAAATCCAATCCAACAAACTTTTGATGTGATGGTGGTTTATAAAATACAATTATTAAGAAAATGTGACTTGTTTTTCAAGAGATGATATATCACAACAGCTGTCTGTTTAATTAGTTTGGTCTTTGCATTATGATACTTCAAAAACAATTTAGTATCTGGCTCTACTTCCTATGGTGTTTTTTTATTTAATTTTTTAATATTTACTTTTATTTATAAATAAAAAAAACTATTTAAATTATTCAACTCCTAGGAGTTTTGTCGGAAAATTGCTCCTGATCTG
This sequence comes from Zanthoxylum bungeanum, assembly GCA_019454045.1. Classification (NCBI taxonomy): domain Eukaryota; kingdom Viridiplantae; phylum Streptophyta; class Magnoliopsida; order Sapindales; family Rutaceae; genus Zanthoxylum; species Zanthoxylum bungeanum. The sequence goes on from SKCR01035466.1 coordinate 1,445, forward strand.
GTTCTCGTTGTAAATGCAAAAATCTATTAAATTATCTGGATATTAATTATATAATTTATGTCACAAGTAAATATGTATTTTTAGTTACTTTTAATTTTATCTATAAGTTTAGTTTTTTTTTTTTTTTTTTTAAAAAATTATTTTTATATTTAATATTACATTACAAGTTTAGAAGTGGGCGTGACCAACATTTTGTTTTTTAATATTTAGTTAAACTGAAAGAAGTATTCCTAATTAAATAAATTAGGAGAAATTTTATTTGCATAACCTCCTCTTCAAGGATGAAGTGGAGAGCTGTTAAGCTATTAGGTTAAGGATGTTCGGATGTTAATAATGTAAGGATAAGATTAAAAAAATAAGTAGAATACGGACTTGAATGTATAGTTGTTTATCTTTTACGGTTAGCAATAATTACACTAAGGACTATAAAATGAATAAAATTAAATAATTTAAAATCTATTTTCCATGATTTGGTTTTCATAAAAAAAATGACAATTTTATTAAATAAACCTGATAAAATTAGAATGAGAAACTCTGAATTTATATAGTTGAAAGTGAAGTTACCTACCCTAAAATTATTATATTATCTGATCATCAAGTAAATTTCCAAACACATGACGAATTTTTTTAAAGTATTTCAAACAAAACAACCTCATTAAATTTTAAATGAAAATGAAAATATATGTTTGTTGCTTGAACGCAATTTTGGGTGTGAAGAAAGTAAAGAATGGCTGCGAATTGCGATAGGCATAGGCTGGAGGATGGCATTATTTATGCTGTTGGTTAATGGTTTAGGAGGAGCTGAAACGCTTGCAGTCAAAGGAAGTGCGTGTGCGTCACAGCAGCGTACACGCTATCTTTCTTTTTAACCAATAATTACTTTATATGCATGCAAAAGAAAAGAAAGATCTCCAATTATCCCACTTCAAAATATTATTAACCATTTTCATATTTTTAAAAACAAAGCAAATAAATGTTGGTTTATTTACATTTTAACTTATAGTAAATTAATTATTGAGTATTGAGAATTTTATAATATTATGTTTTACCATTAAATTTATTTAAAATAATATTTTATTTTAATCAAAATCTTATTTAACCGTTACATTTTAATATTAAAGTCAACTAAAAATCAATTAACAAAAGAATAAATTAAAAGAGAGTTTTTATTTTCTTCATTTTAAAATCTTATGAAGTAGAATCTAATTAATATTACCTTAAATGAGAAAATATCAAATATTAGGTATTCGAAGCCGTATTTATTATTAAAATCTCATAAAATTTTATCATTGTTTTAAAGATGGAAACTCCTAATTTAAAAGACTGCAAAAAAGAAAACTTGAGTAAAATGCTTTTACTTCAAATAAATAATCAGTAACCAACAAAAGCCGAAAGAAAGCAAATGCTTTTAAAGCCGTGTTGAGTGTGAGAAATAGGAAAGGGGCCCACCGCACCCACCATGGGAACGAAGAAACTTTTGGGGTCCCACTTTCATTCTTTAAAAAGCAGTTGCAGAACCCGAGCTTCTTCCCAATCCAAAACCATTATTAACTTAAAAAACTTAACACTGCCAAAGGCCAAAAAAAAAAAAAAAAAATCTGTTATTTGTCCCTTGTTAATTCCTCTATCTTTAAAAACATCGACCTTTACCATTCTTCAAGAACAGGCCAGGCCCAGGCCGGTTTCTTTCAAATAAATAAACAAATGGGAGAAGAATTAGTAAAGTGGAAAATGTTGTTGATGTTAGTGTTAATGTTGTTGGAAATTTGTTCTGTGAAAGCCTCTGTTTCTTATGATCATAAGGCTGTTATTATTAATGGGCAGAGAAAGATTCTTATTTCTGGCTCCATTCATTATCCCAGAAGCACTCCCCAGGTATTTGCCAATGTGGCTCCTGATTCTTTCTTTTTTATTCACTTTCTGTCAAATGGGTAGTTCTTGTTTTTTCATTTTCTTTTACTGCTTTCATTTTGAAGCTCCTTTTTTTTTTTTGGATTGCAGATGTGGCCTGACCTTATACAAAAAGCTAAAGATGGAGGTTTGGATGTTATTCAAACTTATGTATTTTGGAATGGACACGAGCCTACTCAAGGACATGTAATAATTATAATATGCAATTTCACTGCTTTTTTTATTTTTAGTTTTATTTTTATTTTTTTAAAAAAAAAACTCTGGGTTTAAAAATTCATTGGTGTTTACATCTTTAAATTCTTTGTTCAGTATTATTTTGAGGACAGATATGATCTTGTTCGGTTCATCAAGCTGGTTCAGCAAGCAGGCCTTTATGTTCATCTCCGGATTGGTCCGTATGTTTGTGCTGAATGGAATTATGGGTAATAAGCAATTGTAATACTCATTATCCATATGAGATTGCATTACATTGTTCTTATTCTTTTTCTCTGATTCTGCTTCTGTTTCAGGGGATTCCCGGTTTGGCTGAAATATGTTCCTGGTATTGAGTTTAGAACTGATAATGGACCTTTCAAGGTTGAATACTTGGTCTTCCTCTTTGTAATTGTATCCATTAAACCCTTAATTTAATTTCTATTACTTGACTAATTCTTTTTTAATTAAAATTAATTTTTATTAATCTGACTTGTAATTGACTGGCAATGAAGGCGGCAATGCAAAAATTCACTGAGCTGATAGTCAGCATGATGAAGGCAGAAAAATTGTTTCAAACACAGGGAGGTCCAATAATTCTGTCACAGGTTTGAAACTTATCCTTATTTAATATTTAATTATTGTTCTTGAATCATATTTTCTTCATACTTGGCCCATTGTTAAAGAAAAGTAAGTTTAGTTCAACTTTTTTTTTTTAATTGAATAATTGCAGATAGAGAATGAATTTGGACCTGTTGAATGGGACATTGGTGCTCCTGGTAAAGCTTATGCCAAATGGGCAGCTCAAATGGCTGTCGGTCTTAACACTGGTGTCCCGTGGGTTATGTGCAAACAAGACGACGCACCTGATCCAGTTGTAAGCATTTCTTTGCCATTTTTTTTTTCTTTTTTTCTAAGTCTTTTCTTTTGCTTTCCATTGTCGTTTCCTAATAGCATTTTGGTATGCCTTTCTTTATTGTGACCCCCTTTCCTGGTGGGGTTTTTAATAGTAAGTTGTCTATTTAGGTGGCCTTAATTTATAATGGCAGCGTATCTTTATCTTATATGCTTTTTGGGTATGCTTGCTCTTTTTCAGTTGAATTTCATGAGGTCCTATCACTCCTATATTTTTTCTTTTCTTCCAAATTTCTCTGGATTTTGGGCATGTAATAATATTAAATCATAAGCATGTCTTCTTGTGTCATCACTGTCACTAGAAACTGGATATGCGAATTCAGTTGAAAATTCTAACCCGACTCTTTGTAGTGATAAATAAATTCAAGAGATCAATTTAGCGGTTAATTTTGTGGGTGCTTGACTGTACTGTAAATTATGCAATAGCTAATTGCACATAGATTTCAGATATCTCTTTCCCTGACTAATATTTCACCTGACAGATTAACACCTGCAATGGTTTCTACTGTGAGGGCTTTGTTCCAAACCAGAATTATAAACCGAAAATGTGGACAGAAGCCTGGACTGGTTGGTAAGTACCATAAATAATGCCTGTATAGCTCAATTCTTTCTCTCTTTCTTTCATCTTTCCTTCGAACTTTTGTGAAAGCTACTTCCAGAGAGTAATATCCTTTCTGCCCTTTGCTTGTTTAACATCAAGGTTCACTGAGTTTGGTGGTGCTGTTCCTACTAGACCAGCAGAGGACTTGGCCTTTTCAGTTGCAAGATTCATTCAAAATGGTGGTTCATTCATCAATTATTATATGGTAAATTAATCTGCTTTTTTCTTTTCTAGTTAATTTTATTCAGTTGATTTGTGGTGACCCAAAATGAATGGAGTTTTAGTTTTATCACATATCCTCATTTTCATTTTTCTCTTCTGATTCAGTACCACGGAGGAACTAATTTTGGCCGGACATCTGGTGGTTTCGTTGCTACTAGCTATGATTATGATGCTCCTATAGATGAATATGGTAAGTATACATGATTAGCATCTAGACTTGGCTGTTCTGAAGGTATTTATCTGTGTGATTGAATTGGGATCTTCAGTTTTAACATCTGAGTTTTTCATCTTACACCAGGACTACTGAACGAACCAAAATGGGGACATTTAAGAGATTTGCATAAAGCTATCAAATTATGTGAACCAGCTTTAGTTTCTACAGATCCCACTGTGAAATCACTTGGGAAGAATCAAGAGGTAAGCTTTTTAGTGAAGTGGAAGGAAGCAATACATATGCATAGACATTTGAGTTGCCCGAGTATCTTATCATTTCATTATCGTCAGGCTCATGTATTCACTTCAAGATCTGGCAAATGTGCTGCATTCCTGGCAAACTATGACACTACATTCTCTGCAAAAGTGAGTTTTGCAAATGTGCAATATGATCTGCCACCTTGGTCCATCAGCATTCTCCCTGACTGCAAAACTGCAGTTTTCAACACTGCTAGGGTAAGGAGAAGACTCTTCAGTATCCTACAATCGATTCCTTCTTCATCGCCTTTAGAGGTTTAATGTAATATAGACTCAATAATCATTCATAAAATCTTGCTAGATATACAAGGAGTAAATTTGTTTGACCAAAGCAACTTTAGCTTTCTATATAGATTATCTGAGAAAATTTTAAAGCCTGACTTTTGACATCTGATTGAAAATTCTGAGCAGCTTGGTGCCCAAAGCTCTCAGAAGAAGATGGTACCTGTCAATAATGCATTCTCTTGGCAGTCATATATCGAAGAAACTGCCTCTTCTAGCGATGATAACACATTTACAAAAAATGGGTTATGGGAACAAGTATATCTTACTGCAGATGCTTCAGATTATTTGTGGTACATGACAGAGTGAGTAGTTTCTCCAATCCCCTGTACATTCTTTAGAATTTTAATTTCCAAAAATGTAAAGAAGTTTTCATAATATTGCTGTTACTTATTTTTCTCAGTAACTTTTATGTGTGATATTCCCACTCAGTGTAAATATAGACTCTAATGAAGGGTTTCTAAAGAATGGACAAGATCCTCTTCTCACCATTTGGTCAGCCGGCCATGCCCTACATGTTTTCATTAATGGTCAACTATCAGGTAAAATGAATACTATGACTGATCATATTATTTCTGGGTCGTAACGTGATTTGTCACCAACATATTTTTAATTTCTATCCTCATGCAGGAACTGTTTATGGTGGATTAGACAATCCCAAATTAACATTCAGTGAGAATGTGAAATTGAGAGTTGGTGTTAATAAGATTTCTCTCCTAAGTGTTTCTGTGGGCCTTCCGGTTAGTTTTCTCATGTTTTCTGTCTCTCTCTTTTCTTCAAGAAAATGTTATTGACATTGGAATTTGACATTCTAATCTTTCTGTTATCAAATTTGATCAATTTCAGAATGTTGGTACCCACTTCGAGAAATGGAATGCTGGGGTTCTAGGCCCAGTAACGTTGAAGGGTCTAAATGAGGGCACAAGAGACATTTCCAAGCAAACATGGACTTACAAGGTTTATTGTCTATAGTTCTAACATAATACCTCTGCTTGCCACCAAATAGAAAATTTAGGGATTTGGTAACTTATTTTACATCTCTATTTGATCTTAATTATCATCATTTGCATGTAAATAAGCTAGTGGTTAAAAACTTGGAAAAAGGTTGTACCTAGCTAGTGCACAAGCCTCCTACTTTAAGCAAGGTTTGGAGAAGGTCCTGACATACGTAGTCTTACCCTTATTTTTTCTCAAAGAGGCTATTTTCAGGGTTCAAAACTTGAAAAAGACCTTTGGTATTTTTTGTATGAACTTATATTTTCAATTCAATAAAATTCACAGATATAGGATAAAATACTGTTAATTAGAGAATTTTGTCCTTATTTTTGGTTGTATCTTGTTCGTGAAGATTTTGTTGAACCCAGTAAAAGTTTTTGAAAGACGCTGAATGCTGTGAAGACTAGTGCTAATTTAAGGCAGCATGCCTTGTCTATACTATGATTTGTTGGGATCCAAAACTTCTCTGCATACTATAGAAGTATTCACAATTCGTGGATACTCACAAATTTACTTTTATTAATAAAAGTAGTCACAGAATCAGGTTATGGGAATTATAGCTTTTAGATGTAACTAGAAATTGGACAAAGATAGTTGATTACCTCCCATGTAAGATTTTTAGTGATAACCTTTACAAGCTAGTTACTTATTACGCGTATTATACCAAGCAGATTGGTCTAAAAGGTGAAGCTTTAAGCCTTCATACTGTTAGCGGGAGCTCCTCTGTTGAATGGATACAAGGAGCATCACTGGCCCAAAAACAACCGATGACATGGTACAAGGTGAGAATAATCTCAATTTCTTAGTCAATAAATTTCAAGTATTTTCCTGGAATTGATCCATATTTAATATATGATATTTGTTGTCTGTAGACTTCTTTCAATGCTCCAGAAGGCAATGACCCATTAGCTTTGGACATGGGTGCCATGGGAAAGGGAATGGTTTGGATTAATGGTCAAAGTATTGGGCGCCACTGGCCTGGATATATAGGGCGTGGTAATTGTGGTGGTTGTAATTATGCTGGAACTTACAATGAGAAGAAATGCCGAACATATTGTGGAAAGCCCTCTCAAAGATGGTGAGAACGTTGGTTCCTCTTTTTTCTTGTTATCATTTTCTTGTCTGGTTTGAATATTGATAATGAAGAAGTTTCTCTTAGGTATCATGTTCCCCGCTCATGGCTGAAACCGACTGAAAACCTGATGGTTGTGTTTGAAGAATGGGGTGGTGACGCAACTGGAATTGGTTTGGTCAAGAGAACAACAGGAAGTGTATGTGCTGATATTTTTGACGGGCAACCTACATTGAGTAAACGGCAACCCAAAGCCCATTTATGGTGTCCTTCTGGACAGAAAATCTCAGAAATAAAGTTTGCCAGCTATGGAATGCCACAGGGGACATGTGGAAGCTTTCGAGAAGGAAGCTGTCATGCTCACAAGTCATATAATGCTCTTCAACGGGTACAGCAAGAACTCTCGCACTCTTAAAGTCTTTTCAATTTTTCATTTTATGGCATGTTCATTTGAAGATAGGAAACAGAAACTTGGCATGTTCATGTAAAGCTAGGAAACAGAAACTAACTCTGTTTAGAATAAAGAAGATCCAAATTCCATAGTGTAGTGTACTTGTGCAGAAGCTCCTTGATTAGATTGCTGTCCAAATTGCTAATCACAAACTTTTAGTTTAACTGATTTTCTGCCAGGTGGCTTTATTTGAATATTGATAAACTTTATTTATTTATTTTTCAGAATTGCATTGGAAAGCAGTCTTGTTCAGTAAGTGTGGCTTCTGAAGTTTTTGGAGGAGATCCATGTCCAAATAGCACGAAGAAGCTTTCAGTTGAGGCTGTCTGCAGCTGAATTTCAGATGTTCAAGGGTCTACCAGATAAAGGAAATCTCAGATTGATTCATCTTCGGTACATAAACAGCTACGACAACTCTGATATTTTTCATTCTTCGATAATTCAAGCTTACGCATCCCTCATTTACTCCAACAAACGGGAAAAACCCCCAAGTGTCCATCCCATACCCATAATCTGGCCAAAGCCAAAGTAAAGATTGTGAAGTTGCTGCAAAGATGCTCTTTATAATGTACATAGTCATAGATAGGCAATATATTTGTCAATAACCATACTTAAGGTCATTCATTCAAGATGGCAAAAGCATTAGTTCCTTTTAATCATTCTTGTAAGCCTATATCTTGCTGGGTTTCAATCTTCGTTTGCAAGTTTACAGTGAATTTTTTTTTTTTTATTTCCTTGTCATTTAAGAAAAAGATGGTAAGTAATAAATAGCAGCTTTTGAATTGCATCTTCAAGTGTTACTACTACTACTAACGGACTTGGATTTTGTGTTTAGTTGTGGAAAAAATTATTATTATTATTTATTGGATAAGAATTTATAAGTAATTAAATCTTACCCGTCTAGTGTCATAAATACGTATGATAGTAGATTATAAAAAATTTAAGGAATTATTAAAAAGTCTATTTTGTGATCATTAATTTCAAAAAAAGACATGCTCCTAAATTATTTACTATCAAGTCCTAATTTTTTGAATTTTAGTTTTATTTAGTCCTTATTTAAAGAAAGTGATTACACTTTTCTTAGAGAGAGTGAAAGTCTTTTTAAATATTATTCACCGTTTTACATGAACAATGAAAACGTTCAATGTTTACATGAATAGACGTAAACAATGATTTTTTTTAGGTAAAAGATGGATAATCCTAAATATATTTTTAATCAATTATGCAATTGAGGGCATTCACAAGCACTGTAAATAATAATAATTAAATAATTAAAACTTACAAAATTTTACTTCCAAAATAAAATTTGGGTATGCAAAATGTGAATGAGACTATATGGCTGAAAGAGACAAGAGACAATAGTATAACACATAAGAATTTGAGAATTGCTTGCTAATACTACTGTCACAGACAATGAATTCCTTGGCACTTTTATTTATATCCAAAAATATTTTATTAGTGATTTCATAATAGATTGAAATTATGAGATTATCGCTCTGCATTAAATTATACAATAAAAAGATTGAGATTTTAACAGGATGGGACGAGAAAATTTTAGCAGAATGATTTTATTTATCTGGCTATTCGAATTCGAATGTTGGGAGAGTTAAAATGACTAAGATGAGTCTGATTTAGGTAAAATTGGTTGGCGATTTTACAATTTTATCGGTACTCACAACGGAAAGCAGAAAATCAAATTTTCCCGATTTCATTATTTTTTCTTGATTATTAAAAAAAAACTAATTTATTTTAATCCTCCAAAACGTTAATATATATATATATATATATATATATATATAATCGAAAATTGCGCCAATGAGCAAAGTTTTTCATTTTGATCCTAATTTGTCAAATATATAATTAGGTGTTTCCAAAACACTACCGAAATGATTTGTACATCAAATATACACTAATTTACATCCAAGACATGAAAAGCCCCAATTTGGAAATTAGACATAAACCATAATTTTTCCAATTAATCAAATTAAGTGAATTTAAACAAAATTAATTCAAATCCATGATCAAATCCAAACTTTCCAACATCAATCAAGTCCCACCATATTCAAATAACTCAAGAACAATTTTATGTCATCATTAAGGGATATAATAACTCTAGAATGACAACTAGTTATCAAATTTCTTGGCGTAGTAAGAAACAAACATTGATTACCCGTTCTAGTACTGAGGTTGAATATCGAGCTCTTGTTGCGACAATTGTCGAACTTCTATGACTACGTTGACTCCTCGAAGATATGAGAGTGCCTCAACCACCCTTTACTATTGTTTACTATGACAATCAAAACGCTATTCAAATAGCGCATAATGATGTATTCCATGAACGTACCAAACACATTGAGATTGATTGTCATTTCATTCGTCAACATATTGCTCGCGGTACTATTCGATTTGTGTATTTACGCTTCGATGATCAAATAGCTAATATATTCACCAAGTCTTTTCTTCATGCCCGTTAAACAACTCTCGTTTCCAAACTCAATTTAGTTTCCTCACTACCATCTTGAGTTTGAGGGAGGATGTCAAAGATATTTAATGTTAGTTGTTATTGATATATAATTAATATTGATAGATATGATATTAATATTAGTTGTTATGTAATTACTATTGATTCTTTTGTAATGCTTATATAAAGACAATTTATAATTCATATTGAAATCAAGAAAACTAATATATTTTTATATCTCCCCTATTTCAGTTTATAACAGGATTGCTTTATTTTGGTTATATATTATCATTTATTCTGCAATTCTGATGAATCATGGTCATATCTTATAGACGAGTTTATTCAAACGTAATTTCAAAAGAGGATCAAGATTTTTCTGTTAGTAGAGAGAAAAAACAAACAAAAAAAAAAAATCTACAAGTTTGCAGGAAGGAGGTGCATTGTGTTAATTTGATACACACAACAATTTGGTATAATGCCACAATTACATCAAAATTATCAACTTATGGAGACAAATGAAGTAAACCAGCATAGCATGCCTGCTGGAGTAAATAACTTCCGTCGCCGTCAAAGCATCTTTATGAATTAACGGGCTTCCCATTTAACTTGGGAAAAGGATCCTGCTTGCTCAAGACCACAACTTTACTCTTGTGAGCGAAGTACCCCTTCACAAGATTCTTGTATATTGACATGGCTACTATACATTCCACCTACTCATCCCAAGACAAATCTAATTACATAACTCGCAATGCAAAACTAACAGAGAGAATAACAGTCCACCAAAGTCAAGAAATCGAAAAAAGAGACACGAGAGGATACAATTACCTCGTCAACATCCATGTCCATCTCAAGCCATTTCAATGCCTTGACGATTACATCCAACTTCATCTGGTGACCTTTGCTTGCGTCCTTTTGTTTTTGGATCATGTAACTACACAAGTATGTGATAAATATAACTAAATCTTCCGAGTACAGTTAAAATATCAATATAACCATGAGATATGGAATTTACATTTTCTTGAACAATCTTTGATAAACTTGGAGCTCAAGCTTCTCTAGCACAAGATATACACCCGATCTTAAGAACCTTTCGAGAAAACAAAATTCATTATTCCAGTTGCACCATGGAGAAGGTAATTCTAACTTCACCTTTCAACAATCAAAGTTTATGGTCAGTGGTAGTACAAACTACCAAAACAAAAAAACATACTGGTCTTCATGCTCTTGGAGAGCACGTCGAAGAAGTCGAAGATCACCCCTTCTTAGAGCTTGCACGATGTTACAGTACTGTGAAAGAACCACTGTATATTAGATAAGGGTGCCATAATAGGAAGGTAGCCCACTCCCAATATATTTTTTGCTATTACTTTGATTTCCATTCATTTTCTCAAGCTCAAATGCCAGTCAGTGTTAAAAAAAACACGGCACCATATCCGGTCTGTTTACACCCTTTTCAACACTAAAAACCGACGTGCGCTGCCAATTTTGAAACTAACAACACCATTTTCTGACTTCTCTTTACATTTTAAATATAATTTCTTCTTAATTTTACAAACTCAACTCTCTAACTCCTAAATTTCAAACCTCAGATTTTCAAGTGATAAACCCTAATTTCTTCAATTCTTGTTGGTTTCTCATTAAATTGACCATCTAGAAATCTTCTCTATCACTCGAACAACATTTTCCTGGGATCAATTTGTCCAAAACCACCAAACCCGAACATCCCCAAATTGACCTACAACTCTAATTTCAAATTCTCTGTAGGCCGAGGACTTACCTAGGCCCGCGGCACGCCTAGGCATAGGTGCAAATTATTTATCACTTAAACTGATGCCAATACAAGATTCAACATGGATTATGTCTATGACACAAATATCTCAATCTATTTCCCAACCCCAACCCCAAAAGAGGAAATAAACAATTCATTAAGGAGGCCTTACCTCAACAAGGTTATACTTTTCCAACAGCCAGTGTTTAGGTAAGATGCCTATTGAAAGCTTCACAGGTATCAAATATTTTAATATCATCCTATCCACAGTGGAAACATGTGAGAAACACAGCAGAGCTAAGAGATAATTGTAGAAGCAAGATGCTTCGAACATACCAATATTCAAGGGGGGGAAATGTCACAGAAATAAGTTTTATGTGCATAGTATAATATTTATGCTCAAAATGATTGTAAAAAGAGTGACCATATAATTTGAATACTTCTCAAACATGTCAAATAAAAAAAAAATCACAAAATCAAGAAGCCAAAGATTGTTTTATCAGGGAAGAATTGAATCCAAACAACAGACCAATTCAGGAATGCAGAATGCAATTTTCAAATTTGAAAGCTAAACTAGAAGTAAGAACATTACTTCAACCCAAATAGAGAGATACAATGGACATGAATACAAGCGAATATAAACATGAACAGAATAGTATCCAATACAGACAATGAATAAATAGATAACACTGAATAAGCCTATAATTGTAGAAAAATAAGCATATAAAGTCTTTCTATCATGTGGATGCAAAACATACGCAATAAGCACACCTGAAACATACCTTATATTAGCTTCACTCCGAGGGTTGCAATGCATTAAAGCATACGATAATTTTTGATCGGCCTGAAAGGTCATAAAAGTAGATTAGATAAATAACAAACCAATTAAGAAAATCAATCAACCACTAACTTCAGCATTTTTTAAAGGGGAAAAATAAACTCCTGTTGGAATTCTTGTAAAGTTCATATACTGAAACCAGTGCGACCATAAACCTTTACTGAAATCAGTGAGGCCATAAATCCATATTGAAACATATTATTTGCTCATAGAATGATGACAACATGAAATCAAGTTATGCAATTTGAAGCTTGAATACTGCACTGAAATGCTCATCCAGTATGTCAAGGCTCAAACTGGATACCCAAACCCAGAGCTTTTTCTTTTATAGGAAACAAAGATTATATTGAAAAAGAAAAGGTGAAAAGATTACAAAAGCGGACCAATGGTCCACTAAATAAAAACTTCCTTACAGGGAAGAACTCCAAAAACTAAACAAAACTTAGAATAACCCAATACATAGGTAGAAAAAAGCCAAACCATCAAAGTTAACCCAAAACTGCATCCCAATCAAGCTGAATGAAAAAGAAAGAATAATATTGGAATTCCTTGGAAACTGAAGCCCAAATAGAAGAAAAGAAACGAATCTTGTCTCATAAGCCATTTGTATTTCCTCTTTCTCCCACACAAAAATGCGGCTATTTCTTTTATGCCAAATAACCCACAAGAGAGCTAAAACTGCACATTTCCATAAAGTTAGGACCTTCCTTCCTTTTCTAAAAGCAAAAATGTTCTCCATCAACAATGCCTTACAAGAGGCTGGGACCATCCAAAGAATATTAGCTGCACCACATACACGAGCCAATAAAGAGGAAGCAACTTCACAATGAAGAAAAATATGGTTGCTGGTTTCTTCATTCTTTCTACACATCACACACCAAGAAAAGGAAAGACACGTCTTTGGATTTCGCCTTTGAATCATCTCTCTAGTGTTAATAGTTCCAAGAGCTATTGTCCAAGTAAAGATTTGGACTTTATGAGGGACTTTAGCTTTCCAAACCATTCCAAACTGATTGAAATCACTGTTGGAATTGTTTTCTACCAACCAAGAAAGATAAGACTTGCAAGAAGATTTGTTAGAAAAATCCAACTTCCATATTCTCTCATCATCTTTACTCTCATCAAAAGAAAAAGAATTCATCAAAGCTATAAGGGCTGAGTACTCTTGAATCTCTAAGTCATTCAAATTTCTCCTCAAATTAAACATCCAACTCCATTCTAAGGAAGCGTGATCCTTGACCATTGTAGATTTGATAAACACATTCTTAGAGAGACATAATCTATAAAGACGAGGAAATTGTTTACACAAAGAGAGATCTCTAGCCCAAATATCTTCCCAAAACCGAATTTTCTCACCATTTCCCACTACCCGCCTAATATGGTTGGAGAAATAAAGGTATTCATATGAGATGGCTTTCCAAATACTCCTACTAGATCTAGAATGAACCAAAAGAGTCGTACCCATTGGAATGCACACCATATTTGCTTCTAATTACCTTATACCAAAGAGATTCTTTTTCTAGTGGAAACCTCCATAACCACTTAGCTAGTAAAGCCCTATTTTTCTTCTCCAAGTTTCCAATTCCTAACCCGCCATGTTCTTTCGGCTTTGACACTTTATCCCATCTAAGAAGATGAATTATGTTGCCTTCTCCATAACAATCCCATAAAAAGTCCCTCATCAACTTCTCTAGTCTCTTAGCCACCATGCTAGGGATCTTAAAAAGAGAGAAAAAAAAATAAAGAGGTAAGGAGGACAACACATATTGAATCAGAGTAAGTCTAACCCCTTTAGAAAGAAAATCTCTCGTCCATCCTCCAAGCTTTTTCTCGAATTTTAAAATTAGTGGCAAAGGCTTGAATCTTGTCCTCCGAAGAATTAATTCCCAAAATAGTACTCTTTAATAAATTAACTTTCAACCCTGACAAAATAGTGAAGATCTCCAAAATTTTTATTAAATTGTCAATTTTATGCTCATCACCAGAAACAAAGAAAAGAGTGTCGTCGGAAAATTGAAGATTAGCCTAACTTCTTTTGCTTTGTCTACTAACCTACTCAAACCATCGACTACCAAAGTGAAAAGGAAAGGCGATAGAGGGTCTCCTTGCCTTAAACCTCTAGAAGCTCCAAAACGACCCCTTGCCCTACCGTTGATGAGAATTGAGAAATTCGACTAATTAACCCAGAGCTTAGACTTTAGATTCTAGTCTGATAAAGCAAGTTAAATATCAATTACTGAAGAGGAACTTAAATTACTTACAGCGGGAAAATTTTCATTGAAAACTTCCAATCGACCAGTATAATACATGTAAGTCACCTGCAGTAGCATATAGTGCAGTAAAATACTTATATTCTGTAATAAATTTCCGAAAAGGGGGAAAAATCGTCAACAAGTTCAATCTTACCTTATCTCTTTTAGGGAATTCCTCAAAATCAAAAATACGAGCAGTTTCTATACTCCTTATAACACTCCGGCAAAGATGAACTGTACCAAGCTGCAGAGTAACATATGTCATGCAACATAAGCTAGCTTCAATGGCTAATTTCCTTAAATAAATTATAGATCGGAAAACAAAGCAAAGTTGTACCTTGAAGTAGATTTTGAACAACTGGCACGTCACATACAATGCTCCAACACGTTTTGAGCCTTTGCCCTATAATTTAAGGTAGTATATAAACTTTGTCAACAACAACATTTGGTTGCCAAAACAACTATATCTAAAGAGCTTAAGAATGTGCCGGACAAGGAGAGAGAAGAGAAATTTGGAAAAATGATGTGAATGGATATAGAAAAACATACAGCAAGAACACCAAAGACTTTCATGAGAAAAGAGCCAGCTGCCTTTAATTTCTCAGGGGATTTTCCATTAGAAGCCAACTCTCTATCAGCCTACAATTATTAAATACAACTCAGTCATTAAATTAAATATCTCCCCACATTATTGACCCAAAAAAAAAAAAAAGGTCATACCTTCTCAGCAAGGACCCTAATTTCATAAGCAATGACGCACAATGCTTCCAGTGCCCAAGCCGATTCCCAATTCCGAAACTCCTGAACAAAAGCACTGTAATACTCATAATTAACAAATAATTGACACGTGATTGAAATTGCATCTAACTCTAATTAGGGGGGAAAGAGGCAGCATACTTGGCGGCTTTTTCAAAGGCGTGATAGGCATCGACCAAGTTTCCGGTACGGTAATTCTGAAGAGAGCGAAAAAGAGGTACTGTGACTTCTGCAGAGGTAGAGTAGTCATCGGATTGTTTGATCAGCCTATTAACGTCTTGAAAGACGTTGAGCGAGTCTGCGACGGAGAGCAGTGACGGTGAGTTGGACGACAAAGAGAAGAGTTGCTTCAGGGAAGCTACGTCTTGGGACGATACGGCGTCGGAGAAGCGGTTTAGGTAATCTGTTATCCTTCTGTGAGCTTCTCCCATGCTTATGTACGCCATTGAACTCAGTTACTTGGAAAGTTGTTTTGTTGTTCTCTTGTAATAAAAACCAAAATCAATTGGGATCGACTCTTCTCAGATACATATAGCTAGATAGATGATTTAAATAAAAGTCCAGCTAGACCCCTAAGGTTTCAAAAATGCAACTCAAACCCTATTTTATTGTTCTTTTTTACACCCACCAAGGCACCAACCTAGACCCGGCCGGCAGTTCGGTTCCGGTTCGGAACCGAACCGAACCGAACCGGCTGATTTCCGGTTCCACACTTAAGTGGAACCGGAACACCGAACCGAACCGGAACCGAACGGTTCGGTTCCAGTTCGGTTCAGAGAATTTTTTTTTTTTTTGAAAATTAATTAAAATAAATGAGATTAATTTTATAAATAAAAAAAAAATTATTACATTGAAAAGCTTGAGCTTAAATTTTTAAAAATTTAAGTTGCCTACGTATCCTCTAAGGGTGAGAGGAATCAAAGCTCACGTAGTTCCATTACAAGTTTTAGACATATCCCCTTTGTAAATTATAATTTTTTTGATACCAAAAATGCCCCTAAATATAACCGTTTTATTACCGTTATTAGGGGTACATTAGTAATTTATATTTTATATAATAAAAATAATTTTTTTTAAATTTTTTTTTTATTTGGGCAGGGAGCCGTCGGTTCCAACCGAAACCGTTCGGTTCCGGTTGGAACCGTCCGAACCGGTGGAAACGTACACCGTACGGTTCCACCGGTCCCCTTCCGGTTCGGTTCCAGAACCGGAACCGGTTGGTTCGGTTCCGGTTCCGAACCGGAACCGTGGCCGGGTCTACACCAACCACGGGCCACGGCCATGATACAAAAATGTTTTAAAGTGTATTCATTTTCAGCGAAAATTATAAATAAAATTATTATTCTATCTATCTTTGATTTAAGGAAATTGATACACCTTCTAAATTTAGAGTGGAAAATTAATCCATTTTAAAAGTTTTCGGATTTTTATAAACTTTCACTAAATTTGAAGGTTGTGCAACACCTTAATTTATTGTTGTCAATCCCCTATTTGATGAGGTTCTGTTTAGTATTGTGGTTTGATCTGTGATAAAATAATAAACTTTTATTTTGGTCAAAATTTAATTTTCAAGTGTTTGGTTAATAATAAAAAATTACGATGATCAATCGTAATTTCTTTTAAAACCTGAGTTTTGTAAAAACTAATATTTTTAATTTTTACTCACCATCAAAATATTAAAAAAAATCAATTGTATTTATTTTATTAACAAAAATAAAATTATAAATCACCATTTATAAACCACCTTTTATTCATTTCACTTTTCTAATCACAATATCAAATAGAGCTGAAATCAAGTTTGTGCCGACGCAATTTAAAAGACGTTCAACTGCATTCAAAAGATATAGTATAACTTAAAAGATCCACTTAAAATTTAAGTACTTCAAATATAGAGAACCACCCATTATGACACGAGCCAGTCTAGGTAGGGGTGGCAATTTGGGTCAGGATTCGTTTATTCGTTCGATTCGATTCGCTTTAAAGCGAATACGGGTTTGAAAAAATGGATTCGTTTAATAAATGGGTCAATTCGATTCGATTCGTTTATTAAACGAATCGAATACGAATTTAAGCTCATGGATTCGTTTATTCGTTTATGATTCGTTTTATTATTTTTATTTACTAGTTCTTGTTAATTTTCAATTAAAATTTGAGAAATTATAACTAATTATCATAGAAACGTAATAATTTCGATATTTGGGAGATATTTTTATTAAATATATTAATTACATATTTCATATGTATATATTTATGAAGAATTAATTTAAATCAAGTGTGGTAAATTATTTTATTAAATAATATAATTGACTAAACGAATAAACGAATATTCGTATTCGATTCGTTTAATAAACGAATCGAATACGAATCCTGATATTAGGATTCGTTTAATAAACGAATCGAATACGAATCCATTACATTTTGATTCGATTCGTTTAGGATTCGATACAAATTCGATTCGTTGATTCGTTTTGACACCCTAAGTCTAGGTCACCTATTCATCATGGTGGCAAGTGAAATTTTGAATCGACCGCGGGTATTTCTAATCTTTATCTTTGATCCAGGTTTGGATTCGAGGACGAATCCTTTCGAGTAGCATAAGAATCACTCAGCTCAGAGATACATTCCCGACTGCAACAACGACATAATTTGAGCATTTTGATGAATCAAGCCGAATCAAGTTCAAACCAAAATATTGTACAAATCTACTGTAAATAATCATCGACCTTACAAATTTAATGAGTGTTGACCTAAACGGCGGCGTACATGTAAATTTTAATAATAACAACAAATATATAAATATATATAAAGGATATTTTCGGTATAATGATTTATTTTTTTATAAGTCCTAGATATATCTTTCGAGCGAAGATAAATTGAAGATATTAAGGAAATGTATTTCGAAACATAAAAAATTCAAGATTTTGTGAAAACTAGCATATATGTAAATATATTTTCATAGTTTTGTAATCATTTTGGTTATATTATGCCTTCTTAAGTATTTAAAACCCGATTAAAATTGGACATATGCATATCTTGTTGATAATATGCACTAGATTCATTAGATTACGACATTGTATAAAATAAAGTAGCAATTATTTATCATACGAGCATTTTTCCTTATCTTAGTTTAGATAACTTACATAATAAAGTCATTAAAGTGATTTATTTAGGAAAAAAACGGAGCTTTCGTTTATGATTAGTCGTGGGATTATCAATAACAATGGCAATGATCATCCTGATAGATTACAATGATGTTATTACCTCCCACTTGTGGGATAACTGATCTCGTAAACTACTAGCATAGTTTGATGTTTGATGTAACACACGAGTGCTTGTGTCAATTAACAAGTACACCTCAATGAGTCTCCATGTGAAGATGTATTACCTCATGTGTCTGGATAATTAATCGTAAGACTTGATGTCTTTAATAATATTATGTGAGAATTATATAACTTTGACTCAGACTGGAGTCGTCCTTTAAGGACTACCAATAAGGGAATGATTAGGTTATATGATAAACATGTGAAATTATGGAAAACACGATAGAGTATCACCAAACTCAAGATAAACATTTGTTAAGTGAGTTTAATATTCCATTTCATAGTTGGCATAAGAGACGGTGCAAATCGATGGCCATGGTGGAGAATTTCGATTGGAAAAATTTCTCACATTATATATCATCAGGATTATGATCAACATTAAACCAAGTATCGGTAGAGTAGACACATTCTATAATCTAAGTCATTGGTAGAATACTGGTTTGGGCGAATGATCATATCATATGGAAATTCTTTATATGAATATTATATTCTTTCTCATTCGGGGATCATGATGAGCGGAAAATATATCAATATTTACCGCCCCTTTAACTTAATATTTTGTTTAGTTTCGGGTTTGATCAACGTTTTAATGTGTTTTAGTTTATTTTGCAGATAAAATAATATCGGGTCTCAATGAAATCATTTAGGACGAAATATGGGTCAAATAAGGGCAATTATTGGACTTGATATTTTAATTTTGGAGATTGGAAACTTGAAAGGGCGTTTTTGATAAAGTGCAGTTTTGGAAATTCCAGTTTTGCACATATGTCGTATTTTGGGCATAACGTTTTACTCCGATATCGGATTGAGCTGATTCAAGTGCCAGATTAAAGAAGACTCAAAAATCTACAACTTTGAAAGACAATATATTTTCGAATTCTGAAGATTTCATGACCGAAATTGATGAACCATCCAGAAGTATGTTGTGTGTAATTATTAAAGTCATTTTCAATCATTTTCAAAGCAAAAAAATAAATTAATAAATAAATAAATAATAAAATTATCAAATCATCACCAAACATGATAAGCAATTATTGGAGCAATTAATAATGGATTTGGTGGAGTAATTAGTGGAGAAATTAATAATGGATTTGGTGAAGAATTTGATGGAGGCAAAATTTTGCCTATAAATACCAAGCCATTTCATTTGTAAAATTCATACTTTATTCTAAGGAATTCCTTAAGAATACTAAGAAGATTGTATCTTGTTTGTTTATTTACAGCTTTCAGTAATTAATTTCCGCTTTCACACTTTCTTTTCTTTACTTTTCAGTTTTTATTTTCCGCAATTTACTTTTACGCACAGTACTTTTCTTTCTTTAATTTTCAGTTTTTACTTTTCAGTAATGTGGAGGTAACTCCCATTTGCTGGGGTAAAAGGTAAAACTTTTATTACTAATATTTAGATTAATCTCCCTTAATTATAATATATAAACTAGTTAAAACCTGACTTAACGAAGATACCGTCATATTGGTCGGTTGGTAATTATTTAAATTGGTTTTAACCTGACTAAACTGGATATCGCCTGATTGGTCGGTTGGTAATTAATTATTAATTTAACTTAATCTGGACACCGCCTATATGACTGGTTGGTAATTATCATGCAAAATTAATATATTATATTAAGAGAGATATCTAAAATAGAAGTAATAAAAGTGGATCCTTTTACCTCATCATTTTCTTTTATTATACTTTTACTTCATTTACTTTTCAGCAATTTACTTTCAGCATTTACTTTTCAGCAATTTACTTTCAGCAATTTACTTTCAGCATTTACTTTTCAGTAATTTACTTTCAGCATTTACTTTTCAGCATTTAATTTTCAGTATTTAATTTCAGCATTTACTTTCCGTCATTTACTTTTCAGCAATTTACATTTCAGCATTTTACTTTATGTCTTTTATTTTATTTAAGTTTTTACTACCCGTAAATATGTGTCGTAACTAAGCCAGTTATCTGGGGTTGTGATGAAATCCAATATCACCGGTTTATAAGGGGTTATTTTATAATTTGGGTAATTTAAAGGTTTACTTATTTAGTCTTAAGCTTAATGCTTCTTGTTGTCTGATCACCAATAAGATTGATGTGGTAAATCTAAAATAAACTTGACAAATGAATTTTAGGTTTCAGCCTTAGACTTTATAGCCCACGATCTTCTTTGAGGATAGATAACCCTTTAATAGATTTCCTTACAGGATAGACATATACTTGTCGGGCGGGGGTAGCCATAATTGGAACTTAAACTTAATGAAGCCAGATAATTTGGTTGACATAGACATATGGTTCAATTGGGTTAAACTGGGTATTTGAGTCTGACCATCGACAGAGGCTTTCGCATAATTTCGTGTTCCAGGTTAGTAAACCAATGTATTACACAAACATAAAATAATCACTTCATCTTTTAAAAGATATTAGAAAGATTCACAACCCTAGATCTTTGAGTCTTTTGTTATTTTCCTTAGTATTTTCTTTTGTTTATTTTATTTATTTTAATTAAGGAAAACCACATTCAACCAATCAAACAATCATTCTCTTCTCCATTTAATTAGATATTTGTAAATAAATAGATTCAACAATTAATAACAACAGTAGAAATTAAGTCCTCGTGGGATCGATATTTTTATACTACTTGAACGATACGTGTGCTTGCGTTATACGTGTGTGTTTACGCCGGTCAGATCATGATATATTGCTAGGTGTCATTCAAGATCATTGGAATATAACAACTGTATAATGGTATTCATTGGACGATTCATTATGTAGATTTAACCAATCACGACCAATTCCATGTTTTACTTGGGAATTTATCTAATGGATCACACATTATAGGTCTGCATGTCTATAATATTGGGATATATTCCCTTAAGTATAATGTAATAAGTAAACGGAGTTAATTTTTAATTAATGAATGATGTAATTTTCATTTATCAAAGTGTTGATTTTAAAATCGCATATTATAAATGTCATGAATCTCTTTGGTTACTAATGTACTTTCAAGTCCGATGTCTGGGCCTAGGTGTAAATACCACTACGCAAGGAACTTTTTGTGAAGAGTGCGCAAGATCAACTTCTATATACAATTGTATTATATAATAAATGATGTAAAATATGTTTAACATATTTTGAAAATCATTTCAAATTTTTTTTGCTAGAGAAACAGAGAGAGATTTAGAGTTAAAATCTATTCGAAGATTCAACGGATTGATTTTTGACAAAACGATTTACTTTTTGGATAAAACGAATAGCTGGTTTTCCAAACCGAATAGATTGTTATATAAGCTGGCTTACAAATCGGTTTACTAATCGGTAATTCATTTTGTCAAAATGGCAAGCCAGTTTTACTAAACCAGTTTAGCAGTTTTAGCGAAGCAATAGATTATAGCTATGTAATCAAATTCATTTCGATAGTAGGGTTTTTCCCTAGATGGAAGGCTTCATATATGATTGTCAAATCATATACAAACCTTCCAAAGTTTCATAAGATTATTATATAAGGGTTAGCTACTATTTTAAAAGTGTTTTTGGTTAGCCTTTGTGCAAGTACGAAAATCAACATTCACCTCTATTTCTCTCATTTTGGTTATGTATACTAAAATTGAACACTTTTATGCTTCAAACTTATACACTATGATTCAATGAACAAACTTGTATGAGTGTTGTTTTGACTCAAAAGCCTAAATCCCTCATAAATTTATTTTTTGGACTAACATCCATCAAGAATAAAATTTTATACACGGAAGACCTATACTTGTGTGTATAATATTAGAGCTCACATCTATTTGTGACTATCTAGTTGGTCTTGAAGATCCAAGTATAAGAAAACGTTTGGAAAAATCACAACATTCTGGTTTATGATTGGTGTGAAAATTTTATATTTGTGATTTATTTACTTTATGTAAGTTTATATTTCATATGATCATATTATGTGATGATCTTGTGGGCTTTAGGAATGTGCAAAGAGTGATATTCGATTATTCAGATATTTTCCGTTGTGCATTGCTCTTAAATTCCTAACAATGATATCCAGAGCTAGCGTCATGTCTAACATGATTTGTGAGAAAGTATTAGGCAGAACATAATGTATTATTATCAATCCACGATCAGCTCATATAGGAACACAAATAATGTAATTTTATGAAATATTTGGGCATGTGTTGGTTGTATAGTTAAGTTAACAATTTTGGTTCCAAATATGGTATATCAAATGGAAACTCAAATATAAATTTCATAGTCAATTCCAAATGAATGATAATATGTTATATACCTGGAAAACAACTCTATGTACCTTGGAATAAAAAATTATCAAAATCGGAACCTTAAAGCCAAAATAAACATGAGTATTTTCTTAGAAATTAACAAAATGGCTTACCATTTTCAAAGAACATGCGAGCCATTTTGGTCGTGAAATTGGTAAGTTAAACAGTAAACCGATGAGCTGAATAGTAAACCGGTCCTAAAGTTAAATGCTTGCTTTCTCTTCTCTTAATCGAATCATGCGTTGTTTATATGCACATGATCGTATTCAAGTCTAATTTCCAATGTCTATAACCTCACATAAAATGGAGCTTTAAACTTTATAGAATATTCAAAAGAATACATAAAAGTCAGTTAGCACTAGTTAGCTAGCATGACTTTGTAATGCATCGAGCATCTCTTTCGTACTATCTTCATTTCTACACTAAAACACACCGAAAATAGTATAAATTTGAAAATTTTATTACATAAATAATATAAAATATTAATGCATTAAAATATCTAAAATACTTCTAATGAATCATAATATTACTCATATAAATGGCATTCAAAATACATATTCGTGGAGTTATCACTGATTAGGTTATATGATGAACATATGAAGATTGTGAAAGGCACAACAGAGGATCACCAAACTTAGGATAAACTTATGTTTAGAGAGTTAAATATCTTATTATGCAGTTGACAGATGTGATTGTGCAAGTCTATGGCCATGACAGGAGAATTCTGATTGGGGAAATTCTCATATTGTATATCATCGTGATTATGATTAACCTAAGCCATTGACTATTAGATTAGATACATTCCATTCTCTAGGACATATGGTGGGATACCTATTAGGTGAAAGATTATATCATACGAAATTTGTTTACGAAAATGCTATATTATTTCTCATTCTGAAGTTATAATACACTGCTAGTTATCACTTATGGTCATTGAAATATGGCAACTACATAATGGCATTCATTGGAAAATAAATTATATGGATTTAATCTATTACGATCAATTCATTGTCCGACTTTAGGACGAACCTACACACTATTGGTATATGAGTCCGCAGTTTTATTGTGTACTAAAATGATGTAAAATATATTTAACATATGTTGGGAATCATTACAGAATTTTTTGGCATGAGAAACAGAAAGATTCAAGGTTAAAATCAGTTCTGGAATTTGATAATCTAATTTGGACAAAATGGATTACCGTTTAGATTAAACAGATGGTTTGTTAAGCTAGTTTTTGCTAAACGGATAAGTTGGTTTCTGTGGGACACAGAAACTGGGCAACGCATGCTGTTCTAGGCTCGCGGCCTAGTTGGGAGTACGGAGTAGCCCGCGGGGGACTAAACCGGAGAATAATAGAGTCGCCACCCGGTGTGAACCGGGAAAATGAGATTTAAGGTCGTACTCACCCCTCGCAAGGGAAGACCTCAAACCGTTGAGTTCGGAATGGTCCCTTACTTATGCCACTTGTAATAAAATGATTTGTGCAATAATCTAACCAAGCCTAAACAACATATTTCCAAGGATGATTTATCCCTAAGTTCGCATGCATACATCAACAAATTCATCTAAATTTACATGTTACACATATCCGAATTTGCATACAGCCTATTTGCATGTAATCTATGTCTCAATTTGCATACAGATAAATTGACATACGAAAAGCATACAATTTCACATTGGTAGACACAGAAGAGCGAACAAATAACAATCATACAAGCATACATATTAAGGAAAGACAATTAAGCGCATGACGGAAATAGATACCTAAAGCGGTACTACAAATGCATAAGGTAAAAAAAAAGACAACTATATGCTAAAATAAACATGTCATGATGTGATGAAAATGACTCAGTGCAGTGGGTGCGCGTTCGTGTAGCGTTCGTAAATGCGTTCGAATGGTAAACAGAAGGTTCGCGTTCATATAGCGTTCGAGAACGCGTTCGAACGGAACCATACATGATGCATGATAAAACAAAGAAAGTGTGTGCGCGTTTGCGTAGCGTTCGCGAACGCGTTCGAACGGTAAACAGAAGGTTCGCGTTTGTATAGCGTTCGAGAACGCGTTCGAACGGAACCAGACTTGATGCATGATGAAACCAAGAAAATGCGTGTGCATTCGCGTAGCGTTCGAGAACGCGTTTGAACGGTAAATAGAAGGTTCGCGTTCGTATAGCGTTCGAGAACGTGTTCGAACAGAACCAGACCTGATGCATACAACACATACATAAACAAACAAATCCACAATGTATGACCTCACGTATCCGATTGAACTCATCTCGCATCCAATCAAACATACACTATCCGGCGCGGCAAAGCATCGTGGTAAAGGATTTTAACCTCTCAAAATAGAGGACCTTTAATCACACTTACTAAGCCCATGCCCAAACAACACAATACATATATAAAGAAGTGAAGACAACGATATCGGACTTCGTGTATCCGATTGAACATATCTCACATCCAATCGAATATACATTATCCGGCACGGCAAAGCAACGTGGTAATGGATTTTAACCTCTCAAAATAGAGGACCTTTAATCGCACTTACTAAGCCCATGCGCTTTATCTCACAATGCATATAAGAAATAAAAGA
Source organism: Zanthoxylum bungeanum (assembly GCA_019454045.1). Classification (NCBI taxonomy): domain Eukaryota; kingdom Viridiplantae; phylum Streptophyta; class Magnoliopsida; order Sapindales; family Rutaceae; genus Zanthoxylum; species Zanthoxylum bungeanum. Next base: position 26,806 of record SKCR01035466.1, read on the forward strand.
AATAATATCTGACTTCGTATACCCGATTGAACACATCTTACATTCAACCGAATATACATCAACCGGCGCGGCAAAGCATCGTGGTAAAGGGTTTTAACCCCTCAAAATAGGGGACCTTTAATCCGACTTACTAAGCCCATGCGCTCGATCACATCATTACGCAAACGAATAACATGCAGAAATTAAATAACGAATAATAAACACCTCAAAACAACAGAAAATGAAATATGCGCCATTTACTCAAGTGGTACGTGGAGTTGTATCCCGAGTACAGATCATACTACCGTCCATTCGGAATCGGCTATGAAATTTATGTCAGGGTTTTCATCCTATATACCACAAGAGGCGACACATTTTCCATTTTATTCAAAGCCACAACATGCATCCATAAATGACTCTCATGCGAATAGAATTCAATAAACAATTAAAAGACGAATATAAACTAATAAAAAGGTGCCATCAGGTCTAACCTTTTATGTCGACTCTCGGAAGTACGATGCACGATCGTCGGAAAAGGGGGATGCTCCGCAATTCCTCATGTTCACAGGTTCACGCCTTTCCTCGCTGTTCCACTGCTCAAGCTATTGTTTTGACTCCGATTCGCTGCTGTTTCTCGCTGCTCTTTCGGTGACATTTTCTGGTTACTGTTTTGGTCTCGGTTTTGGCACTGTTTTTGCGGTTAAAGGGTTGCTGTTTAGATGGTGTTAAGGGTTGTATGGGGTTACTGTTTTTGTTTTTTTGGTAGTGATTAGGGGCTGTTTTGAGTGTGATTTTGGTGGCTGGTGTTTATGTGTCTCGGCTGTGTGTTTGATTTGTGAGGGTTGTGTATGTGAGTTTGGTTGTGTCAATGAGCTTGGGTGTTTCTTGTGTGAATCAATTAGGGTCTTTTCTTGTGTGAATGAGCTAGGAGGGTTCAGGGGTTGGAATTGTGTTCTTTTTATAGGCAAAGGGCTAGGGTTAAATCTTGCTTGACAAGGAAAGGATTTGGCATTAAAGGTGAGATATGATTTGGTGTCAAACAAGGAAATCCTAAGATTTGAGGGGGGACAAAATTTGGCTAATTAGGAAGTTAATATATTTAATTTGTGTTTTTAGGCATAATATTTGTTAAGTTAGGAATAAAATATATTTGATTGGGAATATAATTGGTTGATTGATTTTAATTAGGCATGATTTTATTTAATGTTTTATTTAGTTTGGTATATGATTTAATTAATATTTCATTTAATTTGGTATATGATTTAATTAATATTTTAATGGGCTTTGGTGGGCTAATTGGGCTTGGGTGTGAGGCTAGCAGCAAAACCAGAAATACCGACACCGTTCGAACGCCTCTTCGAACGCTACACGAACGCCCGCAATCTGTTTGACGTTCGAACGTGGTAACGAACGCAGCACGAACAAAAATAGTGAACTTATGAAATGAACTTGATGACATACTTATTCTGAATTTCCCCTTCCGACGTCCGTTTCCCGCGGCTTCCGTGACATAAAAGGTGGTGCCTCTAAATGAGACTCATCATAGGGACTTATGTGCAAAAATGCAGTGCCTACAGTTACGCAACCTACTAGCATACCAGTTTACAAACTAGCTATTCATTTTTTTTAAGTTGGTTTAGATTAAAAAACGGGCTGGTTTGGATTAAAACGACAAGCCGTTTTGAAGTTGGATTGATTTTTACACAAGGAAACAATATAATTTTGATTGCAATGATTTTCCTTAATTAGAATCAATACCTAAAAACTAATAAAACGTCATTTAACATCATTTATATATTGAATTACTTGTCTTTAAGAGATGTTTGTATATTTTTATTTTTATTTTTTATATTTGTCTTGCAGGTTCGGAGCAATTAATGACATATTTGAATCTTCAAGCAAAATATGGCGGAAACGAGATACAGATGCAACATTTTAGAATTAGATACACAAAGTTATCTTCGCGGCACCGATCAAGAGGAATCTGATCCAAAGAATTGAGGACTATTTAGTGCCACAACACCAACTACCCAACACCGTGGCACTAGAGGCATCTAGTGTTGTGGTACCAACTACCCAATGTCGCGGCGCCAACATCGTGCATCTTGGATCATAATGATGAATATTAAAAATTGTACATTTAATAAAAGAGAACCTATTCATTTTACACTTATAATTTCATTAATCCCCTTAATTTAGCTTATTTGTAAAATAATAATTAAATTTATATTTTATATATTTTTATTTATTGTGTAGGTAAAATACTGCATTGGATGCTCAACAGAAAAAATGGATATGATATATGAATTTCAAGACTCAGAAACCCAAAAGAGTGTGACAACTATATTCAAATCAGACTTGAAAATCATTCACCGTGTTTAGATTGGCGACAAAATGAGTTTATGATGTATTTACCTACACATGTATTTTTTTTTGTTATTATTATTAAAATATATATTTATATAATATATTTTGGAGGACCTATCAAAATTTTATATATTATACTGGAGGTCTCACCAAGATTTATATATATATATATATATATATATATATATATATATATATATATATATATATATTTATTATAATATATTAATATATTATAAAAAAAGGAAAATGTCAATCCACATTTTCATTTGAAAATTTGTAACATAACAAGCCAATGTGGTTTGTCATGTTGTGTATTTTGCATGCAACTTTGAAAGTTGCATGCAAATTCTTTGAAAGAGATGCAGAACATCCTCTATAGATAAAGGATGCTCGGCACTTCCTTTCTTTAGTAAAATTTCCACAGGTTTCTCTTGATACTTTGTGGGATGAGCTCTTGTTTGTATTTTTTCTTTGTAATTCAATTATCTTTTATTAATAAAATTATGAGTGTTTTTATTTATATATTATTCTACTAATTTGTATCATGTTGTGATAAAGGGTGAAGCTAGTGGTATGAAAATATATGTGATTTTTATTTATATTATATTTTATAAATTATGATAATTTCCCAAATAAAATTCATACTCTTTCCAGTTTATTGAAGACTCTTGACTAGCTGTATACAGTCCCCGATTGACACATATAATACTTGAATCTCATAAATGAGAGAGAGTAGACTATTAAAGATTTGGATTAATTATAGATAATATTATTGTAGGCATTGCATTTTTGCATGTGAAACCCGATGATGAGTCTCATTTGGAGGCACTACCTTTTAAGTCACAAAAGTCGCGGGAAACGGACGTCAGAAGGGAAAAGGTGGAAATCAGTACTTTGTCGAATTTGACTCGCTTGTTTAGCTTCGGGCTCGCTGGTGGACCTCCGTTTTAAAGCACCTTTAGCCTAAAAAACTCGCAAACACTTAACATTGGCCCAAAACCCCACATCTAGCCCTCATGCATAAATCCAAGCCCATCTCACCCAAGCCCAATCCAAAATAATTAAAACATTTAAAATATATGTCACAAATTAAATTAATTTAAATTAAACCAATTAAAATAAATCTAAATTAAATGATTAATTAGATAATGTAATTGAATTAAATAAAATAATTAAACCATTTACCAATTAAATAAAACATAAAATATAATTATACCAAATTAAAATATATTAACTTCCTAACTAAACAAAATCATATACTAAATTAAAAAGATGTCATGTCTAATTAAATCACTCATAACCAATTTAAAAATATTGACTTCCTAATCTAACAAATTGTATTCCTAAACCAAGCCAATCAAATATTCAACCTTCCTAATTTGAACCAAATTTGTCCCCCCTCAATCTTTGACTTTCCTTGCTCAACACTAAATCATATCCCTTTTTAATTAGTCAAATCCCTTTCCTTGTCAACCCTAGCCATTGTCTATATAAACAACCCAAAACCAAGACATCACTCCCTTCCATTTTTCACACACAACAACAACTCTGACCCTCGAAACTCTCTTCCACTAGCCGCATATCACAACCTCTTCGCGCTAATTGCCTCCATTAGCCTCACATTGAAACCCCTCATCCAGCACATCATAAACCTTTTGCCCCTCACAACGTTCACAGCCCATCACGCTACACCTGCCTCCACGCATCCCTTCATCAACTAACACACACGTCCCCATCGCTTCAACATCTTCCAAGCCCTTGTCAAACACTTTGCACTCACGCTCACTGGCCTACTTCACGCCTGCCCCACTAACGTCTTTGACCTGCTTCCCCTGCCTCAAACACGTAAACCGCCAAGAACACTCACATCTGCCTCCCCCCTCACGCGTAGCACCCACAATCAAAGCAGCCGCACCATAAGCCTCCACCCACCAACCGACTAAACTGTCCCACAGAGCCATCACGCACACACTGCCCATTAACCAGCCATATTCCATGCAGCTTCATTGCCTCACAAATCTACCAAAAACCCACACAAAACAGTCCCAAAATCTGCCTTAAAATTGCCGCACAAACTGACCGAATAAACACCCTCACAAACACTCCTAAAACAGTCCCAGATTAGCCCAAAACAGTCCCAAAATCGAGCCAAAACAATAGCCTAAAACACCAAAAAATAGTGACCAAAATACAGCAACAATACGGCAGCGAAACCGCGAGGAAACAACAGCAAAACGGAGGTCAAAACAGTAGCTTGAGCAGCGAAACAGCAAGGTAAAACGCAAACCAGTGAACCAGAAAAGTTGCGGTGTGATAGCCCTTCCGACGGCCGTGAAACGCGAGTCCGAAAGTCGACATAAAAGGTTAGACCTGAGGGTATTTTTCACATGCGTTTTCTATTTTATTTTCATTATTTATTGAGTATTGTTCGCATGATTGTTATGTGGAAATGCATGTTGTGGCCCTTGAGTAGATAAATATGCATGTATTATGAAATATTGTATGTTGTGGCTTTGGAATAAAATGAAAGATGTGTCAACTCTCGCGGTATATCGGATGGAAACCCGGACATAAATTTCATAGCCGGTTCCGAATGGACGGTAGTATGATCTGTACTCGGGATACAACTCCACGTACCGCTTGAGTAAACGTCACCTTCTTTTGTTTCATGTTGCTTTGGTTTATTTATTTTTCGTCATTTGAATTCTGCATGTTACTTGTTTATGCATGATGCGATTGAGCGCATTGGCTTAGTAAGTCGGATTAAAGGTCCCCTATTTGGAGGGATTAAAATCCTTTACCACGATGCTTTGCCGCGCCGGTTGATGTGTGTTCGGTTGGATGTAAGATATGTTCAATCGAGCATACTAAGTTTGATATGATTGTCTTTATTTTTGTATGCATGATGCGATCGAGCGCATGGGCTTAGTAAGTCGGATTAAAGGTCCCCTATTTGGAGGGGTTAAAATCCTTTACCACGATGCTTTGCCGCGCCGGTTGATGTGTGTTCGGTTGGATGTAAGATATGTTCAATCGGGCATACTAAGTTTGATATGATTGTCTTTATTTTTGTATGCATAATGCGATCGAGCGCATGGGCTTAGTAAGTCGGATTAAAGGTCCCCTATTTGGAGGGGTTAAAATCCTTTTACCACGATACTTTGCCGCGCCGGTTGATGTGTGTTCGGTTGGATGTAAGATATGTTCAATCGGGCATACTAAGTTTGATATGATTGCCTTTATTCTTTGTATGCATGATGTGATCGAGCGCATGGGCTTAGTAAGTCGGATTAAAGGTCCCCTAGTTGGAGGGGTTAAAATCCTTTACCACGATGCTTTGCCGCACCGGTTGATGTGAGTTCGGTTGAATGTGAGATGTGTTCAATCGGGTATACTAAGTTTGATATTATTGTCTTTATTTTTCATATGCATTATAGTTATCTTTATCTTTGTACGCATTGTAATGAAAAACGCATGGGCTTATTGTGTTGGACTAAAAAGGTTCTCCATTTGGGGGAAGAAAAGCCTAAAAGGCTACCTTTACCACGATATTTGCCGCGTCTTCCATCTATTGATGGCATCTTCTATCCTTGTCTTGGCTTGATTTATTATCATTTGTGTATCCATGTCATGATAGCATTTGGGCATCATTTCTCGTGGTATATAGGATGGAAATCCGGACATAAATTTCATATCCGATTCCGAATGGACGGTAGTATGATATGTACTCGGGATACAATTCCACGTACCACTTGGAAAAATGCCCACGTGTGTGTTTGTGTCCATATTAGTATCTTCTTTTGCACCACGTCATAGCATGCTTACTTTAATGCCTAATTGCATCCTTAAGTGTCTTTTTGCATTATGTACTTAGTTGACTCTTTTATTTGTGCATGGACATGTAATGGCTATTTGTTTATGATATGTCTATGAAATCACATGTTCGCCATTATTTGATTCGCCTTTATGTGTGCTTGTGTGGTTAGTGTGTGCTTGTGTTTCCATGAATACAATATGCCAATGAAGTTGTATGTTCGTTGCTACTTTGATGTACTTTCAAGCATGCAATCTTAGATGTGAAATATATGCAAATTTAGGTGTAAGTTTTATTTTTGTGCATATGGATTTAGAAGCATGATACTCTTGGAAATAAGTGTTACTTAAGCTTGATTAAATTATTACACAAATCCTTTCATTACAAGTGACATAAGTAAGGGACCATTCTGAACCCAACAGTTTGAGGTCTTCCCTTGCGAGGGGTGAGTGCGGCCTTAAATCTCATTTTCCCGGTTCACACCGGGTGGCGACTCCATTATTCTCCGGTTTACTCCCCTGTGGCTACTCCGTACTCCCGACTAGGCCGCGAGCCTAGAACAGCATGCGTCGTCCAGTTTCTGTGTCCCACAACGGTACCGCCTATATGGCTGGTTTTACATATTTGACATAATTGAGTACCTAACTGAACTTATTATAGACAAGTATTATCACCGCCTTTATCGCTAGTTTTATATATTTTGGCATATTTACTACATTGGCATGACTAATTATCGGCAAGACGAATTACATATGTTGGCATAATTAATACATGATAATTATGAAATAAATTGATTGGGAAATAATTATAATTTATATTTTATAAAAAGTAAAATTATTTTATATTTGAAATTTCAAGAGTGGATCCTCTAACCCTATTATTTTATTATTTTTATTTTATTAGTTGAATTATTATTTTATCATATTAAATTTATTCTTTATGGATCGACCCTGGACTTACCGGGTTATTTTATTACTTCGATACTCTTATATTTGGGAGTAAAGAACCACTTTGAGAGTGTGTCATATAATATTTGACAATTCCAATGTTGTGGAGCCAAACTAGTGTCGTAGTACTGTCTTGTGTCCTATAATGTAATTTATGCTATTTTGGAAGTCCCGTTTAGAGAAATAGGTAACTCTTGTTTGAAGAGAACAAAATTAGAGATAAATATGCCTCTTTTAGAGACTAAAAACTCTCTCAACACAACAAAAGTCAAGAACATCAACAATTTCAAGAATTAATGAGAGCAATATGAAAATCGTAAATTGATGATTGCCAACTTTCAACCCTTAATTTTCACTAACTTTATTCTCAAATTCTTTGTATTTTTATTATATATGATGTTCTTGTATTTCTTCAATACCATGAACTAAATCCTCACAGTAGAATTTCAATAGAATCCAATATTTACAATTAATCAATTGAATTTCTATTTGGTTGTCTTATGGTTGTTTGATTTATCTTATTCATCATGATTCCCATTGAATAGCAACCATTAGGGTTGATTGGGTAACATAATGAAAGTGAAAAATAGATTTATGTGTTTAGACCTAAATAAAAAAAAATTGATGCAGTTCATTAGCTGGAATTTCAAGATAAGATAGAAATATACCAACACGTCGTATGTAATCTTAATTAGAACTCAAGCTTAAAGAATTCATCTTGGTGTAACTGACATAGGAATATAGTTAGTTAGTTTAGGCAGATATCTTTACTTAACCCTCAGAAGAGGCTGGTGAATAATTTCGTCTTCTAGATTAACAATTGCGTATAATTGTTTAATTAGAGAAAAAGAATAGATTTAAGTAAATGTTGTGGAGTAATCTTATATGTTAATATTTGCTATTTACTTTAGTTTTATTTCAATTAGTGTTTATTCACTTGTTTAAATAAATTTTTGATTGAGATAATTTAGTAATTAGCAATGATAATAATTCTTCATATGATCTAATATTTTTCTATATTATTTATAAGATATGCACGCTTTAATTCTCATAACTGATTCATAGAAGTAGTGCAACAGACTTCAAGTTGTGGATTGTGAATACATAAGGGTAGACTCGGTCAAAGTTCCGATTCGGAACCCTAATAGAACTGGAACCGAATCGGTTGGAACCAGACGATTTTGGTTCTAACTGGTTCCGGTTCCGAAACTGAAATCGGAACTGAATTTGTTCGGTTCGGTTAGGGTTCGTCCCTAGCCGAACCGAACGGAATCAGACAGTTCCAACGGTTCGAACCAGAACCGTTAGGTTCCAAGGTTCCAGATGGAACCGATCTACCCAACGGCTAGTAGCCGTTGGGCTTGTAGGGAGCCCAACGTCTCCCTGCCCTAAAATAAAATAAAAAAAAAAAAACCAATTTTTTAAGGGTAATTACTAAATTACCCTTAATAACATTAATAAAACGGCTAGTTTTATGGGTATTTTAGGTTTCATAAAAATAATCCAAAAATATATAAATATGGGTCATTCTTAATTTTTTCAACACACCAATTCTCTAATTTCTCAATTTCTATAATTCTCTTATCTTCAATTTCTCATTCTCAATTAATTCTCTCATTATTCAATATTTATAAATAAAAAAAAAAGCAAGCTCATATGAGAACACCACGTCTAATGTGCCAACCCAAGAGAGCAGTCAAAATATCGGTACACGAAGAAGAGAAATTAAGGCTCGATCCTCATATATTTTCAAAATTCATTTTCATTTAATCGAGACTGAAAATAAAGGTCCAAGAGCAATATTCAACTATTGTGGTGTACCTTACAAATTTACTAGCGACTATGACAATATGAACAAGCATTTGGATAGACATCATGCCGTTGAAAATGGATTTGATACAACACAAACTCAAATGGGCAGATTGTTGGGTTCTCTAAGAACAATCCCAAGATCATTTAAGCATAAAAGAAGTGAATACTCGAAGTAAGAATGTGGAAAAATACTTACAACGATCGGTTGGATGGATGTGTTGAGAACAAAAATTTTGCTCATTTGAAGTGCTCCAAGCTCCTCTTTGATGATTGTGTGTTGAGCTCCAAGCTTCGTGAATGAGATTCCAAACTCAAAGGATGTTTCTCTATCACATTTGAATGACCTTTTTGTGTGCTAGCACTTCAGATTTTTGAAACAAAAATCACTAAACAAGAAGCCAAGCTTCACGCCAATGGAGAGAAAAAAAAGGAGTGTGATTTTCGGCCAAGGAGAGAAAAGTGAGAAGTGTGTTGACTTGTCTTTGATTTTCCAAAAACAAATTATGATATACCAAATCTCAAAGTTTGGTAAAAGTCATTCACCTTTTCAAGATAATATGTTTTACAAGCTAACATCAAAATCTCTACTAACTTCCATCAAATAAAAGCTAAGTGTTTGACTAATGATGTGACTTGTTGTGGGCCCCACTTTAATTCAAAATCCGAGGGGGCTCGCAAACACATTCCGGGCTCGGGTTCATTAATTTCGAATTAACAAATTTTCCGTTGCGACTTAATTAAATCAAATTCAATTAAATAATTAAGCCTAGCAAAATTACTATTAAAGTCGCTCGCGAATTAATTCTAAATTTATTCGTTTGTCTGAATTAAAATCTAATTTTAATTCCGCTATGAAATCTAATTTCATTTAATATATCGAATATATTATTCAATCGATTAATTCCAAATTAATCATTCACTCTCTATTAATGGAAATTTATCCCAGATAAACTCTTGCCGTAATTAATCCTAGATTAATTTTCTCTCTCTTCTAATTAATCACAGATTAATTATGTTCGAGTCAAACGTCATCGGTGAATCTTCGGGAAGCGACCCATGAGATCCCTGGATATGTTGGCAGTAAATCCGGTCGTCCGACTATCCGAACACGTGCGTACACGGTACCACATTCTTACCGATTTACAAGACATGGTTGGCTTCTAGCAAAGCGTCATGCCTCCCCAATTCTCCAGAAATATTCTTTAAGGAATATATAATCTTTGTCAGGCGTAGTATACGTAGTATTGCGCATTACAATCCAGTATCTGATGTCACATGCAAGGCCTGGGGCTGGAATAATGTCTGCCCCGTACGAATCATATATCAGATCACAAACAACTAGTCTCTATAATCGGATAACCACGACCTTGTCATATTATCCTGAGAGTTGCAACATAATAGAGAACCAGTTCTGTATCCATACGTGATCATCATCTCCATATGACTGAAGTGATACTTCCGTCTTGACATCACACCCAATACACTACGATTCTCAATAAACCAAGAAGAGGCGTACACAGAACCTGTTAAAATCCCGGACAACCAAAACCAAAGCGTATTGATTGTCGCAAGTATTAGCGATGCAAGTCTCAGGTAAAGACCAAATACACCTACCCTGAATCGGATTCCTATAGACACATAGTCATACTACCAATGGGATTCTGAGGGGTCTATCCAGAGCGAAGCTGTTCCCGTACCATCGGTAAACACAACCTCCTATCACACTTGCATAAGTATCTAATACTTAAATATATGAGAACTATGTCGTTATGCTTCCACAACGCGCACAAGTACAATACTAGTCTATTCCGCATTATCGATGTCCAATCTCGATAATACTACGACTAGAGATATTTAATGATTAAACCTTAGTGGATTGATACTGTCTCATATCTTATAATCCGGAACTAATCATAAAGACTTTTATCATTTATATATATATTCAAGTAATCTAAGTACAAAATGATAAAATAGCAATTTCCATTGTCACATAGTTAATTTGTACAAAAACCACAATCTCATTTACAAATAGTGAGGCTATGGGTCATAATTGTCCAACAATCTCCCACTTGGCCTATAGCCAGTCACTCAAGCATCTAACACATTAACTATGTACATGTCGCTCAAACTTTTGCTGAGGAATAGCTTTCGTCAGCGGATCTGCAATATTGTCATCTGATGTGACCTTCTCGATCTTCATATCGCCACGATGTATGATCTCACGAATCAGATGGAAACATCGAAGAACATGCTTGGATCGTTAATGAGACCGCGGTTCTTTAGCCTGCGTTATAGCCCCGTTATTATCACAATACAATGGAACGGGCTCAGCTGCTAACGGAACTACTCCTAATCCAATTAGGAATTTACGGATCCAAACTGCCTCTTTTGCTGCTGCAGCAATATATTCTGCTTCTGTTGTTGAATCGAAAATAGTCTCTTGCTTGGAATATTTCCAGCTTACTGCTATGTTGTTCAAACAAAATATGTACCCAGATTGCGATTTACAGTCGTCTTTATCGGTTTGGAAACTTACATCGGTAAACCCAGTTACCTCAAGTTCTCTATCTCCATAGATTAAGAAATCATCCTTAGTTCGTCTAAGATACTTAATGATGTTCTTAGCCGCCATCCAGTGACCATCATCTGGATCGGCCTGATAGCGACTACATATGCTCAAAGCATACGAGACATTAGGTCGCGTACATATCATGGCATACATGATCGATCCGACTGCCGAAGCGAACGGGATCCGACTCATGTTGTCTCTCTCATCTTGAGTTTTAGGACACATGTCCTTAGATAGAGTGACGCCATGTGACACTGGCAACAGTCCCCTCTTAGAATGTTTCATATTGAATCTCTTCAACACTTTGTCAATATATATGTGCTCTGGGAGAGTCTAAGCAGCTTTCTAGATCTATCCATGTAGAACTTTATTCCTAGAATAAAGGCTGATTCTCTCAGATCTTTCATGGAGAATTTTAATGAAAGCCAAACTTTCACCGATTGTAGCATGGGAATGTCATTCCCATAAGCAATACATCATCAACGTAAAGAACAATGAATGTCAGAGCGCTCCCATTAACCTTCTTATATACACAAGGATCATCCTCGTTTTGAATGAAATCATATTCTTTTATGATCTCATCAAAACGTTGGTTCCAAGAACTCGATGCTTGCTTCAATCCATAAATGGATCGATTTAACTTACAAACCTTGTTTGCAAGTCTTGGTACGAAACAATCTTCAGGCTGTTGCATAAAAACATCCTCTAAAAGGTTTTCGTTAAGGAAAGTGGTTTTGACGTCCATCTGCGATATCTCGTAATCGAAATATGCAGCAATAACAAGCATTATCCGAATGGATTTAATCATGGCAATAAGTGAAAAAGTTTCGTCGTAATCGACACCATGTCGTTGAAGATACCCATTCGCTACAAGCCTAGCTTTGTACGTTTGTATGTTGCCATCCATGTCAGTCTTCTTCTTGAAGACCCATTTGCAACCAATAGGCTTTACGCCTTCTGGTGCATCAACCAGTGTCCAAACTTGGTTGGTGTACATAGAATCCATTTCGGACTTCATGGAATCTTGCCATAAACCAGAGTCGATACCTTATATCACTTCCTCATACGTAGCCGGTTCGTCTTCCTCAATAAGCCACTCAACTGCTAATTGGTTGTGGAGGGAAAACTGTCCAACTGCTACGATCGTGGAAGTAACCGCATTATAGGTTTTCGTCCTAACCGCTGGTCCGGTCGCCCTAAGCTCTTCGTCACTCTCCGGTCCATCGGCCTTCTTTCCTTCGTTCTTTCTTTCGTCCCACGGCGATTTCGTTGGAGATTTTCGTCTTTCAACAGTAATATATCAATTGCATATACAAGTTCAGAAAATTGCTTTCTTCTTTTTGGCTTTGATCATTATGTTACCTTGTTTGTTAGATATCAAATGAATGTATAACCTAGTCAATAAAATAAATTCTAATCCTGATTTTTCCAATTTTTTTTTTGTTTATGTGAGCGCGTTCGAACTCTAAATATTTTATTTTCAGAGATTTTATCAACTGAAATAATTTAGATTTTTTTTTTTCAAATCAAAACATTCTAGAAGTTCTTTATGAACTTGATAAACAGTTTGATTATTTTGCTTTTGCTCTCACTCAAAGCTGTCATGAACTGTCACATAAATTGCTTACAAATTAAAAGTAGAAGCCATATGGGGCCAATTCCCTTTAATGATCGGCTACATTTCTCCATCCTTCTCTTTGTGGCAGTCTTTGCTCCTTATATTCTGCTTCTGCAACTCTAAGTTTTATGATTCCCCATATTAACTGCAAGTGTTAATTAAAAGCTTTATTATGTTAATATTTCATATATATTAAATCACAAATATATAATAATTAAGATCATCTGGGTTTGGTGGATCATGTGGCCATATTGTACTAAAATGCTTTTAAATAAAGCTGCATATTAATATGATTGAGTCAATAATCAAAGCTTATGAGTACATTAAGATGATCTCATAAGCTAAACCTAAAAATAATGTCCATGAATCCATGTTAAGCCAAGGTGGAAGATTTTCTTTCTCTAATAAAAAATATAACAAGTGCCACAAAGTGTCAATGAAATGTATATTATTAGGATTGTGGGGGTTGGCACAACTGGAAATGGGGGCCTCGGAAACTGCAAAGAGAGCTGCTGACCCACATGGGAGATACTGTGGAATTCAACACATGGCAACTTTGGATATCGCATTCTTCATAAAAATTAATAATGGTCCAACAAAGAGGTAGCTCAGGCGAGAGCTACATAAGCGAGATTTTAATTTTTTTTAAAAATAATATTCAGTGCAATAAAAGTATTTAAAAAATCTCTCATTTATCTATATAAAAGATCATGGAGTATATTTTAAAATTTGTCTAAAACTCCTAAAATTCAGAATCGCCTGTGATCTAACAAATGACTTGGAAATGTGGCACTATTAATGTATTTGGTCATCTTGTCTCCCATGCCATTGAAATTACCAATCTCAAAACCAACATCCTCAGTGCTGTTATGATCTATCTTGGACTCATGTGGATCAGAAACCCATACCTCTCAGTTTATTTTCTGACTCTCTCCGACCTACACGGTTCTTGTGTATTTGAATATTGTGGTACAGTCTCATCCCTGATGAACTGTTCATGTACCGTTAAGAAATCGGTGCCAGGAATAGTATCACTCCGATTTTCATCGAGTTCTACTTTCCTCCCAATTACCATTGCATTTAGGAATTCCTTCTTAAGGAAAACCACATGTAGAGCAATAAATATTTTGTTCTCTTGTGGGTTGTAGAAGTAATATCATTTGGTTTCCCTATGATAACCTACAAATAGACACTTATCCGATTTGGGTTCTAGTTTGGTACCATCCAAACATTTAACGTATGCCCAGCAACCCCAAATCTTCAAGAATGAGAAACCTGATTTCTTTCCTGTCCATATCTCATACGGAGTCTGTTGAACAGACTTTGACGAAACCTTATTCAAAATAAGTATTGCACTGTTCAATGCATATCCCCAGAAGGAAATAGGTAGCTCAGTGCGACTCATCATAGACCTTACCATGTCCAACAAAGTTCGGTTTCTCCGTTCAGACACACCGTTTAATTGCGGTGTTCTGGGAGGAGTCCACTGTGAAAGAATATCATACTCTTTCAAGTAATCAAGAAACTCATTGCTCAAGTATTCTCCACCACGGTCCGATCGTAATGTCTTAATACTTTTACCGGTCTGTTTTTCTACTTCGTGTCGAAACTCTTTGAATTTCTCAAAGGTTTCCGACTTGTGTCTCATAAGATACACATAACCATAATGCGATGCATCATCCGTAAAGGTTACGAAGTATTCATATCCACCTCTAGCCTGGCTAGACATGGGCCCACATACGTCACTATGAACGAGGGCTAACAGTTCGATGGCTCGTGCACATTTACCACTAAAAGGTGTTTTAGGCATTTTGCCTAGTAAACAAGATTCGCATACGTCATATGAATTTGGATCAATTCCGTCCAAGTACCCACTCTTCGAAAGTGTGGATATGTGAGTCTTGTTAATGTGTCCCAGACGACAATGCCACATATAAGTTTCATATTTATTACTTAATTTAAGCCTTTTGTTTGTTACATTATATGTTTGAGATTGATTTATATTCAAAATATAAAGACTGTTATTCACATCAGCACTGCATATCTCCATATCATTTTTATACATAAAACACCCAGTGTTTCTAAAAACAAAAGTATACCCACATTGGGCTAATAAAGATACATATATAATATTCCTAGTCAAACTAGGTACATAATATCAATCTGATAAGTTTAGTACATGTCTCGAGGGCAGTTCCAAAATATAAGTCCTTACAGCCAAAACATCGACTCTGGTCCCGTTTCCAACTCGTAGATCAATCTCCCCTGAGGCCAGTCTCCTGCTAATCTGCAGATCCTGCACATCAGTACATATATGAGTACCACAACCAGAATCAAAAATCCAATTTTTAAAACTAGAAGTAGACATGTTTATTTCTATAACAAACATACCTGAAGCCGGTGCCTTGCCCGCTTTGATTTCCTTCATGTGCGCCTTGTACTCACGGCAGTCACGCTTCCAGTGACCCCGTTTGCCACACTGCAGGCATACATCTTGGGATTTTTCATTTGCCTTCCCAGAAGACTTTGACGATTTGGCATTGCCCTTCTTCTTCCTTACACCTCTAGTAGCCTTCGACCAAGCCTTGGGAGACTGAGATGTTGAAGTGAAGTGCACCTCGCGCTTTTTTCCCTTCAAAAGCTCTTTTTATGCTTCACGCAGCATTGCCATCAACTCTCCAAGAGTATGGTATTGGTTCATCATATTGTAGTTCATGATGAACCTGCTCTAACTGTCAGGAAGAGACTGCAAGATCAAATTTATAGAAGTCTCAGCCTCAAAGGTTATGCCTAGCTGATCCAGCTGTTCGATGTCAGCAATCATCTATGACACATGGTGCTCGATAGATGTACCCTCTGACATTCGAGAGTGAAAGAGCTTCTTCTGCAATTCATACATTTGCGATCTAAGGTTAGATCGATGAAGGTCCTTCAATCCTGCCATCATAGTATATGGATCCAATCCCTTGTTCTGGCGACGAAATTGAGGGGTCATTGCAGCGAGCATGACAGATTGAGCAGTTGAGTTGTCATCGCTATGAGCCTTCCAAAGCTCAAGCTCAAGCGGTTGCTCATTTCCAGGCTTAGGCCCGAGAGGTCTCTCTATCATATAGAGCATTCTCTCAGCCCCCAGGACAATCCCGAGGTTCATATCCCAGTCAGGAAAGTTCGCACCATTAAAGACATTTTCGCCCATGATAATGTCTCTAACCCCGATCTTTCCAGTCATCTTAATTGCAATAGTCTAACTATTCAATTAACGATTTTTGGGTACAATCCAACTATTACAAGAAAATAATAAAATATTAGTCCAACTAATAAATACATAAAATGACAAAATAATTTGAAAGCGCGTATTGGCAAGTATTTAAACGAAATTACAAATTCAATACTGGCCTCCCACTATTTTGCGGCGAGCCTCTAACCCTCTGTTGAGTACTCGAGAAACCTAGTTTCCTAGTGGGCTATGATCCCGTTAAATAACACACAACCTTGACTTTGGCCAACAAGCTGTATGATATTTAACTAGGTAGATCTCTAAGATCAATTGGATTTCATCCAATTCCTAGATCCGGTAGGTGGACCTCCAAGCCCGAAACATATATACAATATATATGCCAATATATCCAATATATTTTCCTAACATTTTCCTCTGAATCAACTAAGCATTGGCTTTGGATCAACAAGCTTAATGATTCTAGTTAAGCGGGACCCATTGACCTTGGAAAACTTCGTAATCCATGTCGATGAACAAGAAGTGACATTGACTTTGGCCAACAAATCATAACTTGCCTAAGACATGCGATATGGAACAAAGCTTTCATGGTTCAAACACATCCGCGGTGGACATTGATCTTGACTTTGGCCAACAAACCAATGCCAATCTTGGATCTTGAGAAATAACCATTCAATGGAAGGAAAACGCTTAATATTTTGTTGAGGGTTTTTCGCGTAATTGGCAACCAATTAATTATCTTTGATTAGGTCTCATCATACACCCTTAAGCATGCATTCTAAAAGCATAATAAGGCGCGATAAATAAAATAATAATGATATGCATATGGATATCTCACAAATTGTTCCTAGAACAAATCACTCCATTTCCTCTCCCCGGCTAGCACTATTCTAACTTCTACCCAATTACATAATACAATAAAGAAACATCATTAACATTGAGGGGAATTGGTGAGAAGAGAATTACAAAGAGTCAAGAGATAAAGGCTGGACTCGCAGGTCCAATTTAATAAATTCTAAATTTATTACAACAATTTCCAAAATTACCCTCACCCATCTAATATCCATATGATATACATTATTCATACAATACATTCATGTATTCACACAAAGCATGTTATTCAATCAATCTAATCCAATTAATTAATCTTTGAATTAAATGATCATCCAATGTTCAAACAACGATTTGATTTGCGCGAGTCCAACTCGTTTTAAGAATAAGTACTCAAAGTGCGTACTCTTTAATTATATCGAACTATAATTTTAAATCCAATTTAATTTGTATTCAATACTAATTCTTATTTAATTTCAAATTAAATAATTACACTTTTAATGTGCCTTTACGACTTAGATTCTAAATCTAATCTTAATGGGTCTCAAAGCCTAATTAACATCCAATGTCAATTTAATTAAAGTCAAATGGGCTTTTAATTAATTTCATAAGGCATGGGCTTTGGCGAATATGGGTCAAACACAAATGTTAAGGCCCAATTAAGGAATCACCCTATTTGCCATAAAATTAATTTCGGCTTATTAGGCCCAATTAAATTTAAAAGTCCCATTTATTGTATTGAGACTTTATGGAATGGTTTTAGGCCCAATTTGGATCCAATCCATTTGTCCTAAACCAACTTGGCCCAACCAAGCCCATAAGGCCCAAATATAACATTTTAGCCCAATTCCAAATTTAAGCCTAATTAATTAAATTCCAATATTCCAAATATCACAATTTATTTAATTAAAGTGTATAGTCATAATTAATTAGTTAAATTAACATTTCCAAAACACCAATTTAATTAATTAATCATGCTTTATTATTTTCAATACATGTCCAACATTATTGAAGCAAAATCAACTCATAATCATGCTCTTTCACTCACGGCAATATAAGCTTTTTATATTCGATTTTGATTTCAATCCAATTAAATCACAAATCAATAAACTCAAGTATTTTAAACACATCTAATGATTTTAAAAAATCAAAATCACCATGAGTTTAGGGTTCCTATATATTCGGACAAGCCAAAATTTTTGGGAAAATTATCTAATCAATTTTTTTCATAAAATTAATCATGCATAACTCTAAGTTATCATAATCTAAGCATACTCAAACAATCAATTTGATAAAATCATACTCCAAGCAAAAATACCCAAATTCAAGATTATGAACCCTAATTCATTTCATGCTTAAATAGACTCATGATACCATTGTTGGGTTCTCTAAGAACAATCCCAAGACCATTTAAGCATAAAAGAAGTGAATACTCGAAGTAAGAATGCGGAAAAATACTTACAACGATCGGTTGGATGGATGTGTTGAGAACAAAAATTTTGCTCCTTTGAAGTGCTTCAAGCTCCTCTTTGATGATTGTGTGTTGAGCTCCAAGCTTGGTGAATGAGATTCCAAACTCAATGGATGTTTCCCTATCACATTTGAATGGCCCTTTTGTGTGCTAGCACTTGAGATTTTTGAAACAAAAATCACTAAACAAGAAGCCAAGCTTCACGCCAATGGAGAGAAAAAAAAGAGTGTGATTTTCGGCCAAGGAGAGAAAAGTGAGAAGTGTGTTGACTTGTCTTTGATTTTCCAAAAACAAATTATGATATACCAAATCTCAAAATTTGGTAAAAGTCATTCACCTTTTCAAGATAATGTGTTTTACAAGATAACATCAAAATCTCTACTAACTTCCATCAAATAAAAGCTAAGTGTTTGACTAATGATGTGACTTGTTGTGGGCCCCATTTTAATTCAAAATCCGAGTGGGCTCGCAAACACATTCTGGGCTCGGGTTCGTTAATTCCGAATTAACGAATTTTTCGTTGCGACTTAATTAAATCAAATTCAATTAAATAATTAAGCCTAGCAAAATTACCATTAAAGTCGCTCGCGAATTAATTCTAAATTTATTCGTTTGTCTGAATTAAAATCTAATTTTAATTCCGCTATGAAATCTAATTTCATTTAATATATCGAATATATTATTCAATCGATTAATTCCAAATTAATCTTTCACTCTCTATTAATGGAAATTTATCCCAGATAAATTCTTACCGTAATTAATCCTAGATTAATTTTCTCTCTCTTCTAATTAATCACAGATTAATTATGTTCGAGTCAAACGTCATCAGTGAATCTTCGGGAAGCGACCCATGAGATCCCTGGATATGTTGGCAGTAAATCCGGTCGTCCGACTATCCGAACACGTGCGTACACGGTACCACATTCTTACCGATTTACAAGACATGGTTGGCTTCTAGCAAAGCGTCATGCCTCCCCAATTCTCCAGAAATATTCTTTAAGGAATATATAATCTTTGTCAGGCGTAGTATACGTAGTATTGCGCATTACAATCCAGTATCTGATGTCACATGCAAGGCCTGGGGCTGGAATAATGTATGCCCCGTACGAAGCATATATCAGATCACAAGCAACTAGTCTCTATAATCAGATAATCACGACCTTGTCATATTATCCTGATAGTTGCAACATAATAGAGAACCAGTTCTGTATCCATGCGTGATCATCATCTCCATATGACTGAAGTGATACTTCCGTCTTGACATCACACTCAATACACTACGATTCTCAATAAACCCAGAAGAGGCGTACACAGAACCTGTTAAAATCCCGGACAACCAAAACCAAAGTGTATTGATTGTCGCAAGTATTAGCGATGCAAGTCTCAGGTTAAGACCAAATACACCTACCCTGAATCGGATTCCCATAGACACATAGTCATACTACCAATGGGATTCCGAGGGGTCTATCCAGAGCGAAGCTGTTCCCGTACCATTGGTAAACACAACCTCCTATCACACTTGCATAAGTATCCAATACTTAAATATATGAGAACTATGTCATTATGTTTCCACAACGCGCACAAGTACAATACTAGTCTATTCCGCATTATCGATGTCCAATCTCGATAATGCTACGACTAGAGATATTTAATGATTAAACCTTAGTGGATTGATAATGTCTCATATCTTATAATCCGGAACTAATCATAAGGACTTTTATCATTTATATATATTCAAGTAATCTAATTACAAAATGATAAAATAACAATTTACATTGTCACATAGTTAATTTGTACAAAAACCACAATGTGTTTTACAAATAGTGACGCTATGAGTCATAATTGTCCAACATAGATACGCATCATCTAATAGAGGTATGAATTCTTTAGATTTATTTAAATATTCCGATGTTAAAAATAGAGAAGAATTTGCTAAATTTACTTATATGATACATTTTTCTTTAAGTTTTGGTGAAAAAATTATTTTTACTAATTACGTTCAAAATACTTTAAATCATATTGCCTGTAAAATGACTAGAAATACAACAAAATGTCAAAATTTTAAATTATACAAAGATGGTAAAATTATTTTAAATGAAATATTTGAATATATTAAATGTCGTCTTTCTATTTGTTCTGATAATTGGAGTGACCATTGACAAAGACACTCATGCATGGGTGTGACTTGTCATTGGATTGATAAATCATAGAACATGTAAAAATAATTTTTTGCATTTAGAGTTTTTGATGAGCAACATACTACACAAAATATTTATAGAATGATTAAAGTAATTTTTGATAAATATGGGTTACTAGGTAAAATTTAACAATTGGTTTTGATAATACATCTGCAAATACTACATCAATTAGAGATTTAAAAGAAATATGCCAACCAAATTTGGGGGGTCAATTTTTTTTCATGTTCGTTACACATGCAATGTCTTTAATTTATGTGTTCAATATGGTCTTACTTCTTTAGCACCTTACAAAGATTGCATTAAACTGTATTTGGTCATATACTCAAGTTAGGAGAGAGTGAGTCAAGTTTTTTAAATTAAATGGTGTTAAATCGATAAAATTTTCACGAGATGTTCCAACACAATGGAATTCAACTTTTTTCTTTTATGTCAAGTTTTCCATACAAAGATGTATTTTATAGTTTTTTTCCCAACATGTTCAACATATCACACTTTTACCTAGTCAATGAGATATTTGTGGAAAAAATTAGAACTTTTAAAAGTTTTTAATGATACTACAAATATTTTTAGCGGAGTTTATTATCCTACAACACATTTATTTCTTGTTGAAAGTTTGAATATTGTTGGTACTCTATCTGAGCATGCTGGAAGTTCTGATCCTAATGATTTTATTTTAATTGAAGATATTGCTGTTATGACACGAAAATTATTGAGTTATTTTAAAGACATTCTGTTACTTTATCTTATTACCACTGTTTTTTATCCTAGATTTAATTTAGAAGGTTTGAATAGTGTCTTACAAGCTGATGAAATTAATATTACAAGAATAATAGATAAAGTAAAAATTGATTTAATAAATTTATTTAATGATTATGTTAGTAGATATAACTTCAAATCAGTAGGATAATCTAGTAGTAGCGAACCCGTAATACGTTCAAGACTTAGCGTAGGTGATCATTGGTTACTACAATGAAATAAAAAATATAGGGATAACATGACTAACAACCCGGATTTAGAAACAACAGCATGTGTGGATGATTGGACCCGAGCTGATCTGAGGCAACAAGAAGATGCCCCCGATGAATTTGAAGACTTATTTGATAATGCATCTGCAAGTGCAAGCGGAATGAGAGCTGAATGATCAATAGACACTGATAATGATGATGATTGATGAGTAAATAATTGTAAATTGTAATGGGGAACTATTTTAAAAATGTAATTGAACTACTTGAGTTTTGATTCCTCTCACCCATAGAGGATACATAGGCAACTTAATTTTTTAAAAATTTAAGTTCAAACTCTTTAATTTTATTTCTAATTTAATGTAATTTAAATTAAAATTCATAATTTTAAATAAAAATTTTTAATCTTATTTTTTAAAATTATTATTAATTTTTTTTAATAAAACTGTAGGGAACCGGAACCAAACCGGAATTATTAGGTTCGGTTCCGATTCCACACTTGTGAAACCAGAAACCGTTCGGTTCAATTCTGGTTCGGAACCGAACTGAACCGTTGGCCGGATCTACATAGGGGCACTATTTGATTTAAGGTTGTTGATGCGAACTCTTTTGAGTGTTCAGTTATTCACAACAAGCTCTTCTTGATTGTGTTGCACTCAAATACTCAATGAGCTGCCGTGAAATCCAATTATTTTGGGGAAACGTTGGAAATCTGCCGCCAAATCATACGATCCGAACTTAAGTGTAGTAGATAAAACTCTCGTCTGCCTCAGACTCATATAAGAAATGCACATCTATAATTGAAATGAAGACTTGACAACTGAATCCTAAACCATTTGCTACCAAGTCACACCCCTTGAGGGTTGTAAAATCCAAAATCCTTTCAAGCTTTTGATCTATTTTCTTTTGGCGAAGTTTAGAGTTGTATTACAATTTTTATTCAATACATCCCTTGTGTTATGTTTGGATTGATGGAATGGGATGAAATAAAGTGAAATGTAATTTAAAATATTTAAAATTCATTATTTGGATTGATGGAATTAGATAAAATGGAGTGAAAGGGGATGCAAATGAGTATATCAAAAAGGGGAATTGAATCATTGAAAATGAGTCGCCTAAATCAGAACTTAACTTAAAAAATTAATAATTCATATGAAGATAAAAATATTTCTTGAAAAAATAATATTAAAATATTTATCATTTTTTACTTTTAAAATCTAAAAAGGTACAATTGTCTTTAAAACCTATCTAATTACATTGCACTCCATTTCTATTTATTTATCAAACAATATTTTAGAATATTACATTATAAATCTATCACTTTTTCCCAAATAAGATTATGATATGCTATACTCTCTATTCCGTTCCATTTCATTCAATTTTACTAGATTATATTTCATTATAAATCATCAACTTCCATCAATTCAAATATAACCTTAGCTTAATGAGTAATTTGGAAGGTTGAAATATTTTAAACTTGTATTAAATTAATTCCTTTTAGGTGAAGTACGTCTAACTTTTGTTGTAATTTAATACACCCCTTATCTTAATGAGTATTTTAGACTTGTATTAAAAAATTAATTCCTTTTAGTTTATAGGGGAAGTAAACGTTTAATTATTGTTTTTATTTTGAAAAAGACTCTAATCAGTAAGGGTGGGCGCGGTTCGGTTTTTGCTAAAAACCGAACCAAACCATATTTTACGGTTCAGATTTTTTACCTTTCAAACCAAATCATTAAATAACGGTTTGGTTCGGATTGAAAATTTTTTAAACCAGCGGTTTACGGATTGGTTCGGTTCGGTTTACAGATTATTATATTTAAAACAAATTTTTATCCACTTAAGTGAAGACAAAAAAAAAAAATTATTATATCCAACAAATAGTATGAAGTGCTAGGGTGTAAGTTGTGACTCAAAGAAACACATACACTCCATAAAAGGATTGAAAAATGAGGCACAATTAATTCTTGTATTTTTTAAAAATTACCTCGAATAATGATGCTACCATCATTCTAATTAAGAAACAAATCAAACATCTTACTTTCAAGAATAATGATGCTACCATAAAACAAAAAATTTAAGAATAAAAGTATTAACAAATAAATTGAAGAATAAAAGTATTAACAAATAAATATATTAACAAAAAATTTAAGAATAAAAATATTAACATACTAATAAAAAGAAAACATATAATAAAATTAAAAGAAAAATACAATTTTTTTTATAAAAATATATAATTTTTTTAATTATAACGGTTCGGTTCGGTTTAACAGGTGCGGTTCGGATTAGCTCCTAAACCGAACCGTAAACCGTTTGGGGTGGGCCAATCCGAACCGCAAACCGAACCGTTAGAAAAAAAACCGTAAATTCGGTCCGGTTTGCGATTTGATTCGGTTCGGTCGGTTTTTTTGCCCACCCCTACTGATCAGTAATCGCAATCAGTAGACCGGCTTTTTTAACAAGTGGTTTATAGCAACCTGCCGGCATAACATAATCACCATCTTCTTCTTCCTCCAAACGAAACCCTTGCATCTCACTACAATTTCCATAAATCAGCAAATCCCACAACTTACGAATCAACACCTCAAGAATCCTATCATGGGTTCTGATTTGTTGACATCAAATAAGCCATTACCTTTACCAACGCAAGAAGAAGAGCCCACAAATCAATCCACAGCTCTCCTTTCCTTCGACACCGATTGCTCTGACTCTTCATCATCAAACCCTCGTCAAAAAGCATCTACAACAATCCTCTTCATCGCCCTCCTATTCCTCACCTGCATTGCCTTCTCTGCAGCCGCTGCCTTCGCTTTTCTTTTCTTTTCTTCTTCTTCTTCTTCTTCTTCCTCCTCCTCCTCCTCTTCGTCTTCATCACACTCTTCTATCGAAACGACAGCTCGTGCTCTCAAGAAATTGGACAAACCAGTCGTTCTCTTGATTTCATCAGATGGGTTTCGGTTCGGGTACCAGTTTAAGACCTCAACGCCCAACATCCACCGTCTGATCAACAACGGGACCGAAGCTGAAATGGGTTTGATTCCGGTCTTCCCTACTTTGACTTTCCCTAATCATTACTCAATTGTCACTGGTCTTTATCCTGCTTATCATGGTATTATTAACAACCATTTTGTTGATCCTTATACTGGTGATACCTTTACCATGTCGAGTCATGAGCCTAAGTGGTGGCTCGGCGAGCCTCTGTGGGAGACTGTGGTCAATCACGGGTTAAAGGCTGCTACTTATTTTTGGCCTGGCTCTGAGGTTAATAAAGGTTCTTGGAATTGTCCCAAAGGGTTTTGTATGAATTATAATGGGTCTGTGCCTTTTGAGGACCGAGTTGATACTGTTTTGAGTTATTTTGATTTGCCTAGTAGTGAAATTCCTGTGTTTATGACTTTGTATTTTGAAGATCCTGATCATCAAGGTCATCAGGTTGGCCCCGATGATGTGGAAATAACCAAAGCAGTTGCTAGGATTGATGCTATGATTGGGAGGTTGATTAATGGTTTAGAGAAAAGAGGGGTTTTTGAGGATGTTACCATTATTATGGTTGGTGATCACGGAATGGTTGGTACATGTGATAAGAAATTGATATTCTTAGACGATTTGGCTTCTTGGATTGAAATTCCTGCCGAGTGTGTTCAATCTTATACTCCTTTGCTTGCAATCCGTCCACCTGCTAGTTATAATCCGTCTGATATTGTTGAAAAGATGAATGAAGGGTTGAAGTCCGGGAAGGTGGAGAATGGGAAGAATTTGAAAGTGTATCTTAAGGAGGGGCTTCCTAGTCGGTTGCATTATGCAGCAAGTGATAGAATTCCACCGATAATAGGTTTGATTGAAGAGGGGTTTAAGGTGGAACAGAAGAGGACAAACAGAAAAGAATGCGGGGGAGCACATGGTTATGACAATGCTGTTTTCTCCATGAGGACCATCTTTATTGGCCATGGTCCTCAGTTTGCTAGGGGAAGGAAGGTCCCTTCCTTTGAGAATGTTCAGATATACAACGTGATTACTTCGATTCTCAAGATACACGGTGCTCCAAATAATGGGTCTATATCATTTCCCATGTCTATTCTATTGCCCGGTGCTAAATAAATTATAAATACGTGTGTAACTACGACTCAACGTAACGTGATCTCTGCTGCTGAAGGATGCAGAAGAAGTGAATAGAATCACTTTACGATGAAGCTGTTTGATAGATGTTTGCTGACCTAGATGATGTCCAGTCTGGGTTTGATTAGGCGGAGTAGAGAGGTAAAACTAATTGTAATCTAGAAATCCCCTTAGATTGTTGAGTCATGCATTCTTGTATTTGTACTACTAGTATATATTCTATTGGCTCCTCTCTAATTTATGCTTTATATTTTGAGCTGGAGTAGTATCTGCACAAGAAACTTTCTTGGTTGCATGAATAAAGCAAAGACTGTATTGAATTACTTTTAAGATAAGTCATTTCTATTGATGGCAGTATAGAACTTTTGTGTTTTCAGTTTCTTGTGTGTGCATATGAAATTCAGTTGGTACCCTTCATGTCAAGCAAAGGTTTTACTGAATTAATTATTGCGCTGTTCACTGTCACTTAGATTTAAAGCACACATTAGAAACTTAGATTAAAGAGGGACTAAATATCTTGACAAAACATTCATGTTACTCAAATCCAAAGACATTTGAAAATTCAGAATCGCCATCAATTCTGGATTCCAGATTGGAGAATAGCAAACTTTGGTGGCTCAGTAGAGGACAATCATAGTGTGAGTGACGGGAATCAATCTCGTGCTTCAACTTGTAGTAATGCCACAACACATTAAATCATGTTTAATGTTTAAAATAAATAAATTATAATAATATATGTTATTAAATCATCGTGTGAATCCATCATATATTGATTCGATTTATTTAAAATTCGACATAAATTTAATTTATTAATTCCTTTGGTTCAAATAAGCTGACGATGGAGCTCATTGATTATGATTGAAACGCATGATTTTTGGATGTAAATGAAACGCATGATGGTTATTTTTATTATTGTCAATGTTTAAAAATACGGGGCGGCGCCTCGAGGCGGCCGACCATTGAGGTATGAGGCGGACCGTCTCGAGGCGGCGAGGCGGGTGCCTCAAACCGAAAGTCGAAAAATTAAAATAATAATATCAACATAATAAAAACATCAACAATCCAAATTATATTACATAATTTTAATTTGTATTCTATAAATTGTATTATTTGTAAAGATTAACTTCTTTGGTTTCTACTTTTCTTTTATGCAGGTGTTCTACTTCCACTCAGTTAATTTTGGGCGCCTCAATGCGAACGCCAAAAAAAATTAATTTTATAACAAATAATTTTATTGTTAATAATAAATTAATTTGATACCATCCATAATTATTTTTTTTTTTTGAAAATCACTTGATTTATGATATTAACAGTTTATAAATTATAGAAAGAAATAATTTGGAATTGAGATCATGCAGATCATGACATAATTTTATAATAGCTTTCATTGCTCCTACGGAGTATAATAATTTTCATCATGCATATATATATATGATAATAGTAATAATAATTTTCATTATTCTTAAAATATAATTTGATACAAGAATATTATCAAACATCACAAAAAAGTTGATTTCCTATAAAAAAAAATACAAAAATTAATTAATAATTTATTAAATGGTATAAGAATTATAATAAAACAATTTTATTATTACAAAAAAAAGTAAGAAGTAGTTGTACACCATTTTTAGAATACTATTAATTTTTTAATAAAAATAATTATGACTGCTGGAAAGTTGTCAATAAAAAATAAATAAATAAATCCATTCACTCAAAAGCTAGGTTATTTCCAAAGAGTGATAATGCGTAGATCTGAGATCACTTTACAAGAATCATTTATTACAAAAAAATAATTTATTAATAAATTATTAAATGAAGTGTGAACCAGCTGTTCTTCACTTCTTCTTCATCTCTTCGTCTATGCATTTCTCTTCATTTCTTTGTTTCTTCATTTCTCTTCATCATTGTTTTTCTTCATTTACCTTCATTTCTTCGTGGCTTCTTCATTTCTGCCTGATAAATGATTAATAATTTATCTTCATTTCTGCCTTTTCTTCTTCATTTATGCTTCTTCTTCTTCTCCATGGCGTCGTCCTTTCGCCGTCGTCCCATCTCAGCAAGAAGGGTATCAAAAAATGGCTTAACGTGAGGCGGCCGCCTCAGCCCGCCTCACGCCGATTTAGCGTGAGGCGGCCGCCTCACCAGCAGAAAGGCGGGCGCCTCAGAAAAATCGCATTAGGCGGCCGCCTCGACACGCCGTCGCTGTGAGGCAGCGACGCGGCGCCTCGAGGCGGCCTCCTCGACCGTTTTTTAAACACTGATTATTGTTTAATAATTAGTGTAACTTTCTAATTTTCATATGTATAATTTAATAATTTGTCCCTCTTGAGACTATAAAAGAATGGACATTTCTAAGGGGATATTTTTTAGTGACATTTCTGCTTCAAAGAGTTGTATATTTTGAAGACATTAAAATGTATAACTGTTTGAAGTAGGAATATCACTAGAATGTCACAAAAATTGTCTCTATATATATGTGGTGGGGGTATATATGGGTTGGCAATTTTTCCAATCCCATCACTGTTGGGGCAAGTTTTGGGACAAAATCCCCATTTGAAAATGGGAGACAACAAGTGGGACGAGATTTATCAAGATGAGCTAGGATTTAATGGGACAATATCAAATTTAACGGGATATAGGATGTGATGATTTTTTTTGTCCCAAAAAATAACTGGACAGAGGTATGAATGAATTTTTATCTTGGTTATATAGATAAGTTAGGTTCAAAATTGATAAATTATATAATGTCCTACCCATTGCCAACCCTACACAAATCTAGACATCAAAATCTAGTCATTGATTTATGCCAATTCAATAATAGATGCTTTAAAAAAAAAAAAAACTAGCATAATCAAATATGGATATCATTAAATGATATTTTGACTTTGAATATCTACCATTATATTAACTTAAATAACTGGCTAGATTTTGATGTCTATATTTGTGTCAAATTTTATTTTGAAATATCTGCACCCATATATATAATTATACACATATATATTTATACACACACATCACATGCCCAAATCCAATAAGAATTAGTTTTGAAGGAGCCAATATCAGACTGGTGCTCTGATACCACTAAAAAGAGTGGTG
The DNA here is from genome assembly GCA_019454045.1 of Zanthoxylum bungeanum. Taxonomy (NCBI): domain Eukaryota; kingdom Viridiplantae; phylum Streptophyta; class Magnoliopsida; order Sapindales; family Rutaceae; genus Zanthoxylum; species Zanthoxylum bungeanum. The sequence continues at coordinate 55,824 of SKCR01035466.1, forward strand.
ATATGTATACACAATAGAAATTAAAATACTCCACCATCCCTTTTGGTAAGAACAACAAGTGTGGCAACGAAAATTAAAATTTTTGCCATTATTGAGTCTCAATACCCTTTGATTTGGCACATATAATACTCGTAAGCATGTTACTATGTGTTCATGTTAAAACATAACAATAAAATAAACAAAACATATTTATTATCATACAAAATATACCATTCTTTCATGCCATTTCAAAACTGGAAGTAGAAAGCATAAACTGACTTGTACCGAAGACTCATCTAAGTCCACCATCCAATCTACAAGTAATTCGAACACTTCTTATATTCCCTCGACCTCTACTCATAGCCAAACACGTGTTTAGCCTCCAAGGATTCACACACCAAATATGAACGTTGATGCCAAAGGATGTAACCTTGAGTGTAATGTTGTTCACACAAGATACTAGCCAATGTAAATAACTTCTTTTGTTATGTAGGGAAGCTTGTTTCTTTATTCAATAATGAATAAACACAAGTGAGCTCTCAAAATGCTTAGAAATGTATTCAAAATTGTAATTATATTTCTCTCCAAAATTTGTAACTTCAAAAAGCACTAAACGACCTCTTTATATATGCAATCAAGGATAAGATCATTTGTTGATATGATAATGAGTTTGAAATTCAATTCAAACTTATTATCACATTCTTAGGATGTTATCACATCTCTATCATAGCTTTAGATAGAACTGAGTTGGCTTAGGAATTCAAAATTCGAAATTATCATCAAAATGGATGGCAGTGAATTCAAAATTCGAACTCACTACCAATCAGTTCGGTTAATTGAATTTTTCAGGTCTTAGTTCATTTTGACTTACTTTTTGCATCCAGTTCGAATCTAAGCACACTCAAGCCACTACTAGTCATTTTTAAATACCATTTACACTCATACATATCCAAAATCATGTTTAAACAATTACTACAACAATCAAACATGTTGTAATTATTAACTTTACACCTTTATCATTGACTATATACTTTGTTATGTGTGACCACTAGGTTCCCATCAAGTTAGATATAAAATTGAATCACGATAATTTAATTGAACATAAATTACCCTCCAATGACATTCGTCATATGGTTGTTTTAATTTTAATGACCAATGATAACATCTAACAATACGCCAAAGTCTCTAGATAATAAGGAATAATAAGAACCCATTCAGTATTTGATTATCATATGATACAGTTGTTGGGGTTGGTGCTCAGAGCGCCAATTCCCGGTTGTATTTCTGTTGAATACTTATGTAAAACATTATTATTATGAATAATATATGCAGTTTCTATAATATAATCTATCTTTCTATACGGTAAAGACGTAATGACCCTAGAATGATTAGTCATGATACAGTTGCAAAAGCGTCGCAACGGACATTGAGAAGTATCATGACGTTGTCATTCTCAGACAGTTCCTGGTCAAGGTTTACACTACTTGGTCAGTATAGTAAACCCGTTGAGACCGGTACATGTCGTATACTGGAATATATGATTCCAATGGTTTCTCAATGAACCATTAGTCTTGGAGACTAGTATAGATGTGTGGGTGTTTATAGCGGATAAACACTGAACGACTCACCGAAGATTCTTAATGGATGGTACACCAGCGTCAATAAGAATCTTCTCGGGTTGAGTAGCACTTGTGATTCTTAGACTTGAGATGCCATTGTGGGCACATGAGACATCTTCTACACTTAGATGGCAGTCACGTCACCGATCTATTCAGATCAGACCTCCGCCTGTTCGTTGGGTGTAGATAGATCCTCAGGGTGTCCTATGTGTATCAAGATAGGATCCGTCAGTTCTGTGTATCAGAGCATAGGTAGTCCATATGATTAGCAATCAGATAAAACTATGGGCCCGTGGTAAAGTTTAGAAGCTAGTTCTAAACATTCTTTTTGAGATTGCTAATAGAATAGTCGACTGGATAATCCCGATAGAGATTTGACGTTTACATCTATATCTCTGGGATTTTTCCGGATACCTGTGACTGAGGAATTATACATTTGCCTTGACCTCGACCAGTATGGTTCAGCGAGATTATCTGTGATCGTCATAATCTACGGGTGGATAGATTATGGACACGAAATTAGATCTCGTGACGGATATACCTGAATCTAGAGAGTCTCAATAATGAAACGTACTCGTAGAGCACTAGAGCAACATTAATAAATAATATTGATTATTTATAAAGTCGTTTAAAGGTTAAACGCAAGATACGTGCTAAAGGGACTAGATAGTCATTTGCCTAATTATTGTGTATTTACATTTAATACTTGATTAATTTAAATACACATTAATTAATAGTCAAAATGAGTTATTTGACTTATATCCTAAATGAATATATGTTTTTAATATTTAATGTAAATATTATAACATATTTAATATATTTGTATTTGATTAATTAATTAATTAATAATTGTTAAATGATTAAATTAATTAAAATATAAATATCTTACATTATGATATTTAAGTAAATGATATTAGTTGCCTTTGTTGACTTAATTAAATATCTAATAAAGTTGTATTTAGATATTTATGCAAGTTGATTAAATTAAGTTGAAATGAAAATGAAATTGCATGACTTGTTTTTCCTTTAGTCATTTTCGGCCAAGGGCAAACTTGTGTATGTATATATTGATTTTCATTTCACTTTACACTTAACCTAATACACTTTACTAAAAAGGAAACTCCATTGAAGAAACTTAAAGAAAGCTTGAGAAAGAAAGAAATATCAAAGAAAGCTTGTAATTTTAGTAAGTTTTTCAAACTTGCTATTAGAAAGGAAAATGTTCCTTAGGTTCTAGGCTTCAACATGTGATGTTCTTAGATTATTTCTTTCTTTATTTCTTTGTGTTTTTGTTGATGGAAGTTTGATTGAAGTGTTGAGCATGTATGGTGAAGGAAGGTTGTGACTATTGTAGTTATAAACATTCTTTTAAGGTTTTGGAAACCATGTTGCTAATCTAGAGTTGTTGACCCACTCTTAGATGACCTAGATTTGATCTTGAGTTGTTTCATTGTGTTGAGACTTGGATTGGATGTAAGAATGATGATTGAAGTAATTGATTTAATGTATTTGGTCTAATTTGTCCAATTTGTGGAAATTGAAAAATTAGGGTTCATGACCAATTCCAAATTTGGGGCTTTTCATATATGTTGTGTATTTGTGTGTGTATATGATGCATATAAAGTTTCATGTTGATTGGATTACATTTAGATGTGTTTTGAAGCATGAAATGACAAAAGACACAAAATGCCCCCTTTGTGAGGCTCACGGCTTGGAGTCAAAATTTGGGATTTTTATTGCTTTGGTGTTTTGATGTTTTGAACATGCTAAGTTCATCTTAGAAATGATTTAGAATCATTCAAAATTGATTAGATCAATTTCGGACTAAAATGGACAAAATACCAAAGTAAGGGTAATTTGGTAAATTCACTTAAATATGATTTATTGAATTTTATTTCATAATTTGATTATTGGAATATTAAATAAACATGTTTATTTAATTAACCCGAGAAAAAGTTTTGAAATCTGAAAATACGGTTCTCCACCGCTTCCGCTGCGTTACCAGATTCACCCCCTAAAAACCCCTCAAAATGGTATCAGAGCGAGTCTGATTCTAGGCCACCTAATATGATTAGCCTTCATTGAATCAATGTTTAATCATGTTTTCTTGACTTTATGCATGCTAATTAGGATCTAAATTGGTTAGATTTAGGGTGTATGACACTTAGCGGAAAATCCCTAATTAATAAGGTTTGAATGTAATTATGTATTTGATGCATGTTATATGGCCCGTCTTGTCAATATGGTTTATGAATCCTTCTTTGTGACTACATCCGAGACCGTGCCTCTGCTGTGAGGGTGTAGCCGATAAAGATTTATTTATACCGGATGTATATAAGATACTAGGTAAATTCAAGTAAAAGCGAAATTCTGAACGTGCCCTAGCTGTCAGAATTACGTAAGTAACTTGAATTTATCATTGACGAGTTTAACATTGGTACGTCTCCTTGTGGGCCTGCCTTCGCAGCGACAACGAGAAACGGCCAGGACCGGATACTTACGAGTCACTATTGAGTGATTGACAAATGAGTTGTCTATCTGATGAATATACGTAGGCGAGACCGTGCCTCTGCTGTGAGCTGAAATATATTCACGGGATCCACCTTTCACTATTAGTATTTAATTTGATCATTAAATATTTGTATTCTGTTTTTGGATTACAGTATTGCATGATTTAGTGGGAGGGGCATATTAGATTAAAAATCCATGATCTAGTTTATGCTTTTGATATTATATGAAACTGCTTAATTTCTGCTAACCGTTTTTCGTGATCTATATGATAGATTGGCGATGGCGGCACAATCCACAAATCAGTTTGCGCGTATGCTTGATGCGAACAAACTGAAAGGCGCTGAGAACTTCGCTGACTGGGATTGGATTTGAGGATTGTCCTCGATTCCGAAAAGCTGGGATATGTTCTTGAAGGTCCGTTGCCCCTTGCTGTGGGTGCGGATGCTTCGGAGGAGGAACGCAAAGTTTTTGAAACTTGGAAGGATGATGATTTTAGGGTTAAATCATACATCCTTAGTTCACTGTCTCCGAAACTCAAGCAACAGTACTATGGTATGCTAGATTCTTATAGTATGATGACGCGATTGAGACAATCGTTTGAGAACCAAGAAAAAGTGATTGTTCACAAATTCGCCATGGAACTGTTCCATGCGCGTCTGGATGAGGGGCAAAGTGTTAGCCTACATGTTCTTTAGATGATCGATTTGATCGATCAATTGAGGCAACATAATCTCATCTTGAATGACATTCTCGGTAGGAGTGTCATTCTTGGTTCGCTACCAGCTTCATTTCGCCAGTTCGTGATGTACTTCAACATGCACGGGACTGTCTGTACCTACCAGGAGCTGCATAGAATGTTGCTCACGGCAGAAGATGACCTTAAGAAGGGAGTACCGACTCGCCCTCCTAGAACTACTTCACTTTAGGCTTCTTCCCAATGATGGTCCAAGGGAAAGAACAAGAAAGGCAAGAAGAAGAAGAAGGCTTTTGGTCCTCAACAACATGCGAAGATTGCTAAGCCCAAGAGGGATTCTGAAGACAAATGCCACCACTGCGGCAAAGTCGGGCACTGGAAGAGGAACTTTCCTGATTACATTGCCCAGCTGAGGAGAGACAGAGCATCTACATCAGGTACTTTTATTTTTCCAGTTATTGATTTATCTTTGGCTTGTGAAGCCGTTACATCCAACTGGATTTTAGATTCTGCTTGTCCCATTCACATTTGCAATTCGTTGCAGGTGCTGAAGGAAAATAGGAGGCTGAAGCCCGGGGAGAGGCAGTTGCGGTTCAGGAGTGGAGACTCTTTGGATGCAGTTGCAGTGGGAGTATGCGAGATCTCATTGCCGAATGGGACACTTTCGTTAAATGAATGCCATTTTGTACCTGGATGTGTAGCTAATATTATATCACTTTTTGTATTGGATACAGAAGGCTTTTGTATTAATATTAAGAATAGTTCTTTATATTTATATGATAGTAATAATATTCAGATCCTTTGTTGTCCAAACCAGCATGGTCATTATACATTGCAAACTTCAAAAGATATATATAAGTACTGGAGTTAATAAACGTAGTTTACCTGTAATTAATAATACTGAACTTTGGCATATGAGACTTGGTCACATTGGCGTCAAACGCCTTACCCAATTGGTTAGGAATGGTTTGATATCAGATCTTACCATTGAATCCTATCCAACTTGTGAATCCTGTATTCAGGGTAAGATGACCAAAGCCCCATTTTCTGGTGTTGGACACCGCGCCACTAACTTACTGGAACTCGTACATTCTGATGTATGTGGTCCACTAAGTCAAACTGCTCACAGTGGTTATTCGTACTTCGTTACCTTTACCGATGATTTGTCACGGTACGGTTATGTGTATTTGATGCGACATAAATCGGAAACCTTTGAAAAGTTCAAAGAGTCCGAAATGAAGTAGAAAAACAAACTGGTAAATATATTAAATGCCTTCGATCAGATCGAGGCGGTGAATATATGAGTGGTGAGTTCATGGATTATATGAAGGAGAATGGGATTCTCGCTCAATATACTCATCCAGGTACACCACAGCACAATGGTGTATCTGAAAGGAGAAATCAGACTTTATTGGATATGGTCCGATCGATGTTGAGTTTCACAGATTTTCCATATTACTTATGGGGTTACTCTATCTTAACAGCCGCACATCTTTTGAATAAGATTCTTTCAAAGGCTGTTCCTACGACTCCATGGTTCGGTAGGAGACCAAATCTTAATTATATTAAGGTTTGGGGTTGTCCTGCCTATGTCAGGGTGACTCAGCAAGATAAGCTTTCGCCTCGAGGGCAGAAGTTTAGGTTTGTTGGATATCCTTCGAATACGAGGGGATATCTGTTCTATGATACCGAGCATCGAAATGTGTTCGTAGCTCGCTTCGCAAAATTTCTAGAAGTAGAATTTTTGTCAGAAGGTGGTAATCATAGACAGGTTGAGCTTGATGAAGTCCAACTTGAAAACAACGAACCAACGGAGGAACCTGAAGTTCAAGTAGATGAAGGACCTTCAACACACACACTCCGTAGGTCGGAAAGGGTATCTAGACCTCCTGAACGCTTGTATTTGATACAAGAAAAGAGTCTGGATGTTCTCTTAGTTGAAGATACAGATCCTTTCACCTATAGAGAATCGATGTTGGACATCGACGCCGTGAAATGGCAAAGTGCCATGAAATCCGAGATTGACTCAATGCATGAAAATCAAGTTTGGGACTTGATTCCGCTTCCCGAAGGAATTGTTCCTATCGGTTGTAAATGGGTTTACAAGAGGAAGCGCGGGCCTGATGGTAAGGTTGAAACTTACAAGGCCCGACTGGTAGCAAAAGGTTACACGCAGCGACCTGGCGTCGACTACGATGAAACTTTTTCACCAGTTGCAATGCTTAAGTCTATTCGGATTTTACTTTCTATATCTGCATATCATGATTACGAGATATGGCAAATGGATGTCAAAACGACTTTTCTAAATGGATTTCTTGATGAAGAAATCTATATGGAACAGCCGGAAGGTTTTGCGTCCAGCGAAAACTCGGGCATGGTGTGTAAGCTTAAGAAGTCCATTTATGGACTTAAACAAGCTTCACGAAGCTGGAATCTTCGATTCGACGAGATTATTAGATCGTCTGGTTTTCTCAAGAATTCGGAAGAATCCTGTGTGTATCAGAAGGCCAGTGGGAGCATGGTCGTATTTTTAGTCCTATATGTTGATGACATCCTAATCATTGGGAATGATTTAGGTATGTTACAAAGCGTTAAAGCGTACCTCTGTAAGAATTTCTCCATGAAGGACCTGGGAGAAGCTTCCTATGTTTTAGGGATAAAACTCTATAGAGATAGACAAATGAGGCTGATTGGGTTATCCCAATCAACGTACATAGATAAGATCTTGGAACGGTATAGTTTTGGTAACTGTAAGACAACAAACATACCGTTCAGACATGGGATACATCTTTCTAAGAAGATGTGTCCACAAACAGAAGATGAGAAGGTTAGAATGTCTAACCAACCTTATGCTTCGTGTTTGGGTAGCATAATGTATGTCATGTTATGTACGAGGCCTGATATCAGTTTCGCTGTTAGCGTAACTAGTCGATATCAGTCCAATCCAGGTAATGACCATTGGATGGCCATTAAACATATCATAAAGTATCTTAAAGGTACTAAGGATAAATTAATAGTTTATGGAGGAAACGAACTGCAAGTTAATGGGTATACAGACTCCGATTTCCAATCGGATCCCGATGATAGAAAGTCTACATCTGGATTTGTCTTTACCCTTAACGGAGGTGCAGTTTGTTGGAAGAGTTCCAAACAGGGATCGACAGCTGATTCCACCACTGAGGCGGAATATATTGCAGCTTCTGAAGCTGCAAAAGAGGCTGTGTGGATAAAGAACTTTATCACAGAATTGGGAGTTGTCCCAAGTATGAGAATGCGATTCCGTTATACTGTGATAATACTGGAGCCATTGCACAAGCAAAGGAACCGAGGGCGCATCAGAAGTCGAAGCATGTGGAACGCAAGTACCACATCATTCGAGAGATCGTGTCGCGAGGGGATATTGTCGTGTGCAAGGTACCGAGTGAAGATAATGTAGCAGACCCGCAGACGAAGGCCATACCTCCGAAGTTGTTTGATAAACACGTGGATTCGATGGGTATTAGATACAATCGATATTGGCACTAGAGCAAGTGGGAGATTTTGTTGGGGTTGGTGCTCAGAGCGCCAATTCCCGGTTGTATTTCTGTTGAATACTTCTGTAAAACATTATTATTATGAATAATATATGCAGTTTCTATAATATAATCTATCTTTCTATACGGTAAAGACGTAATGACCCTATAATGATTAGTCATGATACAGTTGCAAAAGCGTCGCAACAGACATTGAGAAGTATCATGACGTTGTCATTCTCAGACAGATCCTGGTCAAGGTTTACACTACTTGGTCAGTATAGTAAACCCGTTGAGACCGGTACATGTCGTATACTGGAATATATGATTCCAATGGTTTCTCAATGAACCATTAGTCTTGGAGACTAGTATAGATGTGTGGGTGTTTATAGCGGATAAACACTGAACAACTCACCGAAGATTCTTAATGGATGGTACACCAGCGTCAATAAGAATCTTCTCGGGTTGAGTAGCACTTATGATTCTTAAACTTGAGATGCAATTGTGGGCACATGGGACATCTTCTACACTTAGATGGCAGTCACGTCACCGATCTATTCAGATCAGACCTCCGCATGTTCGTTGGGTGTAGATAGATCCTCAGGGTGTCCCATGTGTATCAAGATAGGATCCGTCAGTTCTGTGTATCAGAGCATAGGTAGTCCATATGATTAGCAATCAGATAAAACCATGGGCCCGTGGTAAAGTTTAGAAGCTAGTTCTAAACATTCTTTTTGAGATTGCTAATAGAATAGTCGACTGGATAATCCCGATAGAGATTTGACGTTTACATCTATATCTCTGGGATTTTTCCGGATACCTGTGACGAAGGAATTATACATTTGCCTTGACCTCGACCTGTATGGTTCAGCGAGATTATCCGTGATCATCATAATCTACGGGTGGATAGATTATGGACACGAAATTAGATCTCGTGACGGATATACCTGAATCTAGAGAGTCTCAATAATGAAATATACTCGTAGAGCACTAGAGCAACATTAATAAATATTATTGATTATTTATAAAGTCGTTTAAAGGTTAAACACAAGATACGTGCTAAAGGGACTAGATAGTCATTTGCCTAATTATTGTGTATTTACATTTAATACTTGATTAATTTAAATACACATTAATTAATAGTCAAAATGAGTTATTTGACTTATATCCTAAATGAATATATGTTTTTAATATTTAATGTAAATATTATACATATATTTAATATATTTGTATTTGATTAATTAATTAATTATTTAATTGTTAAATGATTAAATTAATTAAAATATAATATCTTACATTAGGATATTAAAGTAAATGATATTAGTTGCCTTTGTTGACTTAATTAAATATCTAATAAAGTTGTATTTAGATATTTATGCAAGTTGATTAAATTAAGTTGAAATGAAAATGAAATTGCATGACTTGTTTTCCTTTAGTCATTTTCGGCCAAGGGCAAACTTGTGCATGTATATATTGATTTTCATTTCACTTTACACTTAACCTAATACACTTTACTAAAAAGGAAACTCCATTGAAGAAACTTAAAGAAAGCTTGAGAAAGAAAGAAAGATCAAAGAAAGCTTGTAATTTTAGTAAGTTTTTCAAACTTGCTATTAAAAAGGAAAATGTTCCTTAGGTTCTAGGCTTCAACATGTGATGTTCTTAGATTATTTCATTCTTTATTTCTTGTGTTTTTGTTGATGGAAGTTTGATTGAAGTGTTGAGCATGTATGGTGAAGGAAGGTTGTGATTATTGTAGTTATAAATATTCTTTTAAGGTTTTGGAAACCATGTTGCTAATCTAGAGTTGTTGACCCACTCTTAGATGACCTAGATTTGATCTTGAGTTGTTTCATTGTGTTGAGACTTGGATTGGATGTAAGAATGATGATTGAAGTAATTGATTTAATGTATTTGGTCTAATTTGTCCAATTTGTGGAAATTGAAAAATTAGGGTTCATGACCAATTCCAAATTTGGGGATTTTCATATATGTTGTGTATTTTTGTGTGTATATGATGCATATAAAGTTTCATGTTGATTGGATTACATTTAGATGTGTTTTGAAGCATGAAATGACAAAAGACACAAAATGCCCCCTTTGTGAGGCTCACGGCTTTGGAGTCAAAATTTGGGATTTTTGTTGCTTATGGTGTTTTGATGTTTTGAACATGCTAAGTTCATCTTAGAAATGATTTAGAATCATTCAAAATTGATTAGATCAATTTCGGACTAAAATGGACAAAATACCAAAGTAAGGGTAATTTGGTAAATTCACTTAAATATGATTTATTGAATTTTATTTCATAATTTGATTATTGGAATATTAAATAAACATGTTTATTTAATTAATCCGAGAAAAATTTTTGAAATCGGAAAATACGATTCTCCACCGCTTCCGCTGCGTTACCGGATTTACCCCCAAAAACCCCTACAACAGTCTGTCACATCTCTATATCCTCACTGAATGACCTAAGGTATAGATAGTGTCTGCCCTTTTGGTCAATAATAAAATATTGATATATTCATGTACATGTTAAACCAAAAATTTCATATAATGAGATTATTCTGTTATAACCATAGTCTTGATGCACTAATTATATATATCAACCTCCATTGTGGGGTATGACTTCCGAGAGAGTGTCGATCATCTGGTTCATCTTCACAACCTTCATACACACCAAGAAATAACTCAATCACACCCTACGACCAGCTTTGTGATGCGGGGAAAGAAAATGTGAGAGTTATAAGATGTATACATAAGATTATGAAGACTTCAAGTCTAAGCCTATTTATACAATCATTACTTGAGAGTTTTTACAGACAAATGGAATAAACATTCCTTGTGAAATCTTTTGGTGGTCAATTTGATGGACATGAACCAATCATGCACCCATGTGATACACAAAGAAATCAAAACTCGCTAGTTGCCTATGAGTTGAACTACTATACTTAAGGGCGAATCGTATCTAACATGCTAGTCTTCGATTTATGAAGGTTCTGATTGTTCATAAACCTATGGCTGGAAACATTTAGAAGTAAAGATTCTCATAAGTCGTCAAAGTCATCACCTCTTACTTCAAGGACTTTATTATACATATAAAGTATATGAATCAGGTTTAAACAATGATGTATATATATAATGAATAATATCATTTTCTTGAATAATGTAAATTTACAAATAAATGTGTTGTCATATTTTATTATAAATACAAGTGTATAAAGTCACCCACAAGTTAAGCATATGGAGTATTCCTAACAATCTTCCACTTACACTATAGTTAGCTACTATGAACCTAGACACCATATTCCCTAGTATGTCTTTCCTACTTATGTTGCGTAAGAGCTTTCGTTAGAGAGTTCGTGAGATTCTCTTTCTTTAGTATCTTATCTATAAGATATCTTTCGACTAAATGATTTCTCAAATGAGATGGAACCTGGTGCGCGATTATCTTACCACAAGTATACGGTATCAAGTTTTAGTAAGGATAAGTAAGAGTGTCGAACCTATTGTAGGGGTTTTATGGCGGAAATCCGGTAACGCAGCGGAGTCACGGAAAATCAAAATTTTCCGATTTCAAAATTTTTCTTGGATCAATTAAATAAACTTATTTACTTAATTACCCAATTATCAAATTCTGAAAAATTACACAAGAGATCAAATTTCTTGGTAATTACCGAAATGCCCCACAACTTTACAAATTGATCATTTTAGTCCTAAAATTATCAAATACAATTTTGGATGATTCTAAATCAAATTTATGAAAAATTACACAAGAGATCAAATTTCTTGGTAATTACCGAAATGCCCCACAACTTTACAAATTGATCATTTTAGTCCTAAAATTATCAAATATAATTTTGGATGATTCTAAATCAGTATTATTCTAACTCCCTCTCCTGAGTGCCGAGTGATATTAACTATTGATTTCGATATCCCTATAAAAATCTAGTAATTAACAATTCATTATGCTCAATGGTTCTTTGTTAGCGACTTCAAATGAATTATAGACCTTCCGAACTCTATAAAATTCCTAAGTTATATTTTCTAAATCCTATTCGAAATTCCCTCTCCACAGTGATATATTCTAAACATGGAATCATCTAATTTGTGGCTAACAAACCATAAGCATTAAACACAAGAAAATATAAATAAATTGAATTAAAACTTCATAATAGTTAATTGACAATCAAACACATAGGGTCAAGCATAAGTTACATCATCATATAGAATAATAAAATTAGTTCATGACTAAATAGAAAAACAATGAAATCTGAGTCAAAAATATATTATACATCTTTAGAATTTAAAGAAAGAAACTAGAAGATAAAATCTGAATCGAATCCCTTCATCTTCGGACGTCACCACATTCGTCTCCTCTTGTTGCTCTTCAATTTCCTCCTTGGATCTCTCTAAATTATGTGTTTATAAATCTTTTTGTTGTGTCTAATTATCCTCTTTAAGGTTCGAAGCACTTAAGTATTTATAATGAAGTCCTGGAATCATTCTGTATGTAGAAAACAAATTCCTTAAAAGTCTGAAATTCGTTCGGGGCATCGCCACGCCAGAAGTGGCGTCACGCTGCCAGCTCCTCTGCCATTATGACTTGTTTTTCTGTATTTTCCTTTCCTGCGCGCTTCTTTTGCATCCTTAAGCTCCTAAAACACGTACGTGCTCAATATCCATGCTCTAATATTTCCTATCAATAAAACATAAAACAAACTACAAAACACGTAAAATGACACGAAACCTAACAAAATAATAAGCTACGAATGTATGAATAAGTGGGTATATATCAACTTTTCAATCACCTTCAAACTTAAGATTTTACTAGTCCCGATCAAAAGACTAAATAAAAATAAACAAACAGAAATAACTAAATTAACTAGGCCACTTTCGTAGGGATCACGATTGCATTTAGCGGATGCAACAAGCCTTTAAACCCCTAGGCGGTCCTAATGGACGAGTTATAGTCTCATGAGGACTTACAGCAATGACATCCATAAACGTCATTCACACACATGCAATCAAGCAAAAAATTAAAGAAACAAATAAAACAATCCTGGTAGTTGCATATAATATTGTCCTAAAAAATATTTACCAATGAAATTAGAGAATTTTCAGATTACTTAATGCAACGTAAATCCCAGTTCTTGAATAAATCATCTAAGCCAGACTCACAGAGTGTGTCTGTAAAGGTTCGGTCACAGCTCGACACCTAAGTAAGCTAACTTAGTGATTTTGTCTAAAACAATTGGGTTTCGACGGGTCTAACCAACCTATATATCTCAAAAGTGCTATGTATTTTCCTATTAAGCTCGATATGATATGGCTTATCTTTTTCTTTATCTTTTGACTCACATACCCTTTAAGGTAGTATTTCTCTTCATAGTGGTCCTAACACTCGCTTTTGGATAGTTTCACGCTTATCGGTTATAAGTGGTTTATCTTTTTTTTGAAGCATTTTTTTTCTTTTCTACTATTTTAAAAGTTTTCAAAATATATTTCTTTCTTTTTCTCTATCCATATCATATATCATAAGTATTACAAACATATATAAATATCTAAGCAAACAGTCATTCATCTTCAGATAATTTCTTCAACTAGTCATTTTGTCAATTACCTAGGTTCTTACTGTTAAAAACCTATTTTTAGGTGCTTACAAGTCTAACCTAGATCACTTACTCAAGACATCGGATAAAAATCAATTGGACACTTATCATTTCTAAGATTTCATCCTAAAAAAACAAAACTCATCATTCATACATATGATTTAATACTTAGGATTAAAAAAATTATTGTTGTTAACATTATTTAGAAGAAATTTAAATTTAACTAAATTAAAACTAAAAACTAAATAAGTGAAAATTCTAAACGTCTTAATTAAGAAAAAACCAAGATGAAAAAAATTCTAGAGTCTGATTTCACCTACATATCCTCTATATATTTGTTATGCCAATCAATCATTACCTAATTTCTTGGTTTATAAGCCAAGTGTCATAAATTATTCTAACTCTCTCTCCCGAGTGCCGAGTGAAAATATTATTAATTACTAACTTCTATATCCCTATAAAAATCTATTAATTAACAATTCATTACGCTATATGATTCTTTGTTAGCGACTTCAAAGGAATTATAGGCCTCCCGAACTCTATAAAATTCCTAAGTTATATTTTCTAGATCCTATTCAAAATCTCATCTCCCAAGTGATAGATTCTAAACATGTAATAATCTAATTTGTGGCCAACAAACAAGAAGCATTAAACACAAGAAAATATAAATCAACTAAATTAAAATTTTATAATAGTTAATTGGTAATCAAACTGTAACACCCCACTGAGGCAGGATACTACTGGCAGAAGACAGGATTAACACATCTCCATAAGCCTATAAATTTACAAAAAAGGCATCATGTATCCTAAAATTGGACAACCTGCATTACAGTCCATCATCAAAACGAAACTTATAATAAACATCACACATATATAAAAAGACCTCAGGTCCACACACAACACATCAAGCTCAAATCAACACTCAAAGGCTCTGTGCTCACATCATCAATCAACACTTAAGAGCTATGTGCCCACAACATCGTAAGTAATCAAAACTCTTACTTAATAAATACAAACAGCGTGCTCAGCACGCCGAATATCGCAATAACTATAGATCTTAAACTTCTATGACTTTTCCCATGACACTTGCGAGGGTGACTGCAACTTGGGTGATCCGCGTCTCGAGCATAGCTTCCAAAGATGAAGTGGTTGACTCATCTGATAGTCAACCTGAAAAACTAGCAAAATGGTTTTGTGTGAGTTATATAACTCAATAAGTAACCACGCTCATACTACAAACAGAAGATACAAGTTAAACACATCATAAGTTTTTTAGAATTACTAAGTTATTACGAGTTCAGAATTATAAACTTCTTATTATCTTTTATACTTTACCCATGTCAAATTCTCATATCTACATATTTACGTATACGCCAATCTATTAGCCAAACATACAAAGCACACAAGACATCAATTCGAATATCATAGAGTATGTCATTTTACATCGAAACCATTTCAATCACAAGAAATAAGAAGTCACATGCTTAAACTTTATTACGAATGAACATCTTTGAAATATCCTCAAATCGATAAGTCAAACAAACTTCCTTCATTTCGAAACAAACTTTCTTCCATTTCGATAGCCTTATGATAACGTAACATTCGTGACTTATACAATTTCATGCATATTAGTTCAAGAATCATAGCCCACTTCTCTTACATTCATGCAAATCTAATTTCAGAATTCTACAAACATATTATCAGAATTCTACAAACATGTTCAGTATCTTCCATAAAGTACGTACATACAATAACAAACTTAGCAAACACATTTATAATATCTTATATTCACATCGGTTTCCAAGTCATTCATTCATTTCCCAAAAGCACACACAGTTTATACATATCACGGATTCTGTCACACACAAATACACTCAATCATACATACAGTCATCATGCAACCGACGATGAAGCATACATAATGGCCAATACATCACAGAACACATAACCAAACAATACATACATATGGCTGACTTACATATACAATGTTCATACGGGACTCATTACCTATTTTAGAATAGGTATGAGATGAATGTCATCCGAACGGATTCCTAACCAGCTCGGGTACTACACGACGAAATTACCAACCCATTAAACATACACACATGAACACATATCACGTAATATAAACTCATCACATGATTTCTCATACACAAGAACATACATGACAAACACCCTAAGTCATCATCCAAACACTCATATACATACATATGAATATACACATTACTACTAATTCAAATGCTATATCTTTAACAATCTTCATATCTTTCCCTTATCGATCAAACATACTCAATTTCCAAGTTTCTATCTAGAAACATCTGATATTGAAACTCATCATTTAAACATATCCATTCAAGAATGACTTAGCTTATACTTGTTTCCTATCACACTTAACCAATCTAACCTCTAAACAGACAATTCACATGTATAAGTCAAAAACAAACTTATTCAAATAACATACATATACATATGCTAATACAAATTCAGAAATCATAACTTGTTCCCCTTATCGATATTATAGACTCAAATCATCCATAGCTTATCTTCACATACATACAAATACGTGTACCAAATCTTATACATATACTTACTCATTTACATACATACATATATATATATATATATATATACCATTACATGTTCATACACTTACGTACATAAACACATGCATATAGACATCAAGCTCATCATATATTTCATTTCATATCATAGCAATAACGAAAGTCCATACCTGTGGTGGTCGACTAACTTAACAATACACGATCCCGAAGTCCGTTCTCAAATCCACATCTTAACTATCCTTAACATTTCAATTATATATATATATATATTTACAACACGAAATGAACAATTCAAGTATTAATCGCATATGTTACTTACCTGGCTTCGCAAGTAGTCTAAGTCCTAGTCAAATCTGTCAAAACAAATGGTGAAACGTCGTCAGAATCGCGACTTTAGAGAATCCTCGACTTAACTTTGATAAAATTTCGGATCTTTCTGGGACAACCAAATCAATTTCGATTTCAATGTTTTCAGTTCCATTAATCTTAAAACATCATTATAAACTAGTCAAAATCACTAGTTAACTTAAATCCTCGGTTTACATATTTTTAAAAAATCTCCCGAAAATATTTTCGTAAATGCTACGGAAGGGTCCCGAACCCTCCGAACCTGCCCGAATTTATCTAAATATTATCGTATCATCATATATAACTCATACCTATCATTAGAATCAAAGACACATCAATACATGAAAAATCCACTTTAACTGGAAACCTACATAACTTATAGTATCGATCTAATTCGTTCCGCTTTCATTCAGATTCTACCAAACACACATATTCAATATACTCATACTCAAATAATTCAATTTATATCAATACATTACTCTACAAAGCTACTGGATACATCTGAACATTTAACGATAAATTTGAAATTAGTGAGTTTTTACCGAGAGATCTTACCGCGATTTCGACGGCATATATGAACTCCAAACGATCCTAAAACCACGCTGGAATCGATGGAATTTCGATCGGAGATACAGTTCATTCATGAGTTACTATTCACCATCGTTTTCTTCCTCGTTTTGAGTGTAATCATGCACAGAACAGAAAAATGGATCATAAGGTGTTAAGAAATGGAAGCTCTCTGGAATCCTTCTGCATGTAAAAAATAGATTTATTAAAAGTATGAAAATCGTTTGTGGCGTCGCGACACCATTTATGAAGTGGCATCGCAAAGCCAACTTCTTTGGATTTATAAGGTGTTCTTCATGCACTTGTTGTGTTGCGACACCAGAAATGGCATCGCGACATCAGCGCCTCTGCCAAAATAACTTGTTTTTGCGTATTTTCTTTTTCTGTGTACTTCGTTTACATCCTGTTGTGATATTTTTATATCGTACCGCAAGTGTACGGTGTCAAGTTTTAGTATAAATCAGTGAAAGAGTTTCGAACCCACATGGATTGCGTTAACTCGCACTAAGTACTACAATTGATAATCCTAACTTTATTTAGAAAATATTTAACAAAGATTTAATTATATAAATAAAATATAAAAATAATAAAATAGGAGGAACTAATACGATAGAGATTCTGGATCCCGATTTCACCTAGCTATCGCCTATGTATTTGTCATGCCAATTAATCTTTGTTCAGTTTTATTATTTATAAGTCAAGATTCCGCAAATATCCACTCCCTCTCTCGAGCATCAGTGAAAATATCATCAACTACAGACTTCGATATCTCTATAAAAATCTAATAGTTGACAACTCATTACGCTTTGTGATTCTATATTAACGACTTCAAAGGACTATAGATTCTCTCGAACTCTATAAAATCCTAGGCTATATTCTCTAGATCTATTCAAAATCCCCTCTCTCGAGTGATAGATTCTAAACATTCATCATCTTCAATTGTGGCCAACAATTAAGAAGCATTAAACTCAAAAGAATATAAATAAATTAATAAAACTTCATAACAAAATCAGTAAACACAATACAAGGTTCAAACATAGATTACACCATTCTCCAAAATTAAGGAGTTTAGTTCATGAAAAAAGATAAAAACAATAATAAACAAGTCATGAATCTAATGGAAATCATTAGAGTTCTAAAAAAGAAATAAGAAGATAAAACCCGAATTGAACCTCTTCCTCATCGGACGTCACCGCCTTAATCTCCCTTTGTTGCTCTTCAATCCTCTCATTGGATCTCTAAAAATATTTATTTATGTGTTTTATGCAGTGTATTAGCCTCCCCTTTTAATTCTGGATGAACTGTTATATTTATAGTGGAGGCTAGGAGTCATTGGGTATTATTAGGGATATTAGAAACCCTAAAAATTAATTCCCGGAACGTATATGATACATTGCACCCGCAGCGCCGTGGCTCCATTAAATTGGCGCCACGGCGCTGAACCCTCGGTAAAATGTATGGGACTTGAGCATGTTGGAGGCGCCATGGCGCCTTTGGTTAATTGGGCAAGTGGCGCCATGGCGCCTGTAGGGATCACGATTACAAGGTTCAATCATATGCAACAAGCCTTGTATTTGTTTTGGCGCCTGTGCATTTAAGTGGGCAATTATGGCGCCTAGGCGCCTTGGTCTCGGTCTTTTGACTGGGTTTAGGCGCTGCGGCGCTTGGTGATTGGCTCCTTGCTTCCGTTGCTCCCGAAAATTCTCAAAACACGTGCAATTGTTCTCAGATCCATGTATTAATGCTCCTACAAATAAAACATGAAATAAACAATAAAAGACATTTAAATATCTCGAAATATAACAAAACATTAAACTAAAAAGGCCGTAATAAGTGGGTATAAACGACACTTATCACATCCTTAAGCTCCCAAAATATGTACATTATCCTCAAGATCCATGCTAT
Organism: Zanthoxylum bungeanum; assembly: GCA_019454045.1. NCBI lineage: Eukaryota > Viridiplantae > Streptophyta > Magnoliopsida > Sapindales > Rutaceae > Zanthoxylum > Zanthoxylum bungeanum. The sequence continues at coordinate 75,132 of SKCR01035466.1, forward strand.
AATGCTTTCTATCAATAAAACATAAAACAAACTAAAAAACATGTAAATTGAAACGAAACCTAATAAAAAATTAAGCTAAGAATGTATGAATAAGTGGGTTAAATCACATTTATCAAACACCCCCAAACTTAAGATTTTACTAGTCCCGAGTAAAAGACTAAATAAAGTAAACAAACAAAAGTAACTAAATTAACTAGGCCACGTTTGTAGTGATCACGATTGCATTTAACAGATGAAACAAGCCTTTAAACCCCTAGACGACCCTAGTGAACGAGTTATAGTCTCATGAGTGCTACAACGACGATTCCCACAAACGTCATTCACACATATGCAATCATGTAAAAAAAAATTAAAGAAACAAATTAAACAGTCCTGGTATTTGCACATAATATTGTCCTCGAATAATGTCTACTAATAAAATCAGAGAACCTTCAGAGTACTCAATGCAACGTAAATCTAAGTTCTTGAATAAATCATCTAAGCCAGACTCACAAAGTGTGTGTGTGTAAAGGTTCAGTCACAGCTCCACTCATAAGTAAGCCAACTCAAAGATTTCATCTCAAAAATTGGGATCCGATAGGTCTAACCAACCTATATATCTCAAATGTGCTTTGTATTTTCCTATTAAGCTTGATATTATATGACTTCTTTTTTTCTTTATCTTTTGACTCACCTACCCCTTAAGGTAGCATTTCTCTTCATGGTGGACCTAACACTCGGTATGGGTAGCTTCACGCTTATCGGTTATAGGTGGTTTATCTTTTTTTTTTTCAAAGTATTTTTTTATTTTCTACTCTTTTCAAAATTTTCAAAATATCTTTCTTTCTTTTGCTCTAACCATACCATATATCATAAATAATTACAAACATAGACATATATCTAAGAAAACGGTCATTCATCTTCAGACAGTTTCTTCAAATAATCATTTTGTCAACTACCTAAGTTCTTACTCCTGAAAACCTATTTCTTAGGTGATTACGAGTCTTACCTAGATCACTTACTCAAGGTATCAGATAAAAATGAATTGGGCAGTTATCATTTCTAAGATTTTATCCTAAAGTAAACAAAACTTATTATTCGAACATATGCTCTACTACCTAGGACTAAAATAAATTGTTGTGTTTAACATTATTTAGAAACAATTTAAATTAAACTAAATTAAAACGAAAAACTAAATAAGCGAAAAGTCAAAATATTTTAATTGAGAAAAATCAGGATGAGGTAAATTATAGAGTCTGATTTCACATAGCTATCTCATATGTATTTGTTATGTAAATCAATCATTACTCAATTTCTTTGTTTATAAGTCAAGAGTCCTAAATTATTCTAACTCCATCTCCCGAGTACCGAGTGAAAATATTATTAATTGCCGACTTCGATATCCTTATAAAAATCTAATAATTAATAATTTATTACGCTATATGATTCTTTATTAGTGACTTTAAATGAATTATAGACCTCCCGAACTCTATAAAATTCCTAAGTCATATTTTCTAGAACCTATTCAAAATCCCCTATTCGGAGTGATAGATTCTAAATATTGAATTATCTAAATTATGGCCAATAAACCAGAAGCATTAAACACAAGAAAATATAAATAAACTGAATTAAAACTTCATAATAATTAATTAGCAATCAAACACATAGGTTCAAGTATATGTTACATTATCCTTTAGAATTCTAAAATTAGTTCATGACTAAATAGAAAAACAATGAAATCCGAGTCAAAAATATATTGGACATCATTAGAGTTTAAAGAATAAAACTAGAAGATAAAACCCTTCATCTTCGGACATCACCACATTCGTCTCCTCTTGGTACTCTTCAATTCCCTTATTGGATCTCTCTGAATTATGTGTTTATAGCTATTTTGTTGTGTCTAATTGTCATCTTTAGGGTTTTGAACGCACTTATGTATTTATAGGGAAGTCCTGGAGTCCTCATGTATGTAGAAATTGGATTCCTTAAAAGTTTGAAATTCATCTGGGGCTTCACGATGCCAGAAGTGGCGTTGCGACGCCATTTTCTCTAGATTTCTAGGGTGTTCTTAAAAGTCTGAAAGATGACCAAGTGACTTTTTATTGGAAATGGTATAAGAGCCAATGAACCATTTAAGTTAGTACATTCAGACGTTTGCGGATCGATGAATATAAGAGCGTGGGTGGTTATGAATACTTCGTCATATATATTAACGATTATTCGAGATATGAGTATGTTTACCTAATGCAGCACAAGTCAGATACCTTTGAAAAGTTCGAAAAGTATCGTGAGGTTGAGAACCAATTAGGTAAAATGATCAAAACTATATGATTGGATCGTGGAAGATAATACCTTGATAATGATTTCAATGAATTCTTGGTTGAGCATGGGATAATATCCCAGCTCACAACACCTGGAACACCACAACCGAATGATGTTGCAGAGAGAAGAAATCGGACCCTAATAGATATAGTAAGATCTATGTTTAGTTACAGTTCACTACCTAGTTCATTATGTGGATATACATTACAAACATCAATGTATATAATTAATGTAGTTCTATCTAAGTCTGTTTCTAAGACTATATTAGAGTTGTGGAGTAGTCGTAAAGCTAGTTTACTATATTTTCACATACCGGGGGGGGGGGGTGTCCAGCACATGTGCTGAAGAATAAGACTACAAAGTTGGAGCCACGTTCTCAGGTGTTCCTATTTATACCTAAGGAGACTATGGGTGGGTTCTTCTATAGTCTGGAAGATAACAAAATATTTGTATCAAAAAATTCTACATTTCTTTAGGAGGACTATATGAGGTAGATCAAACCTCGAAGTAAAGTGTCACTCGAGGAGTTACTTACTAGTTCGACAAGCGCGCCATCATCAACAATAGTTGACAGAAGCATAACACTTTCGACATCTGAGTGTCAGATACAAGTACATCAGAATGATCTACCACCTAGACGCAGTGGGAGGATTGTACGACAACCTAATCGCTATCTAGGAGTTGGAGATGTACAAATTATCGACTATGTGGAGACTTTCTCGCCAGTGGCTATGCTCAAATCCATCTACACTCTTCTATCTATTACCACATATTATGACTATGAGATTTGGCAAATGGACGTCAAGACTGCATTCTTGAATGAAAATGTTTATGAATATATCTATATGGTACGACCAAAAGAGTTCGTAGCCAAAGTTCAAGAGCAAAAGGTTTGCAAGCTGTAAGGGTCCATCTATGAACTCAAGCAGACATCTCGATCTTGGAACTTAAGATTTGATACCACGATCAAGTCTTATGATTTTAAACAGAACATCGATGAGCCTCGTGTATACAAGTGCATTATTGATGGTAAGGTGGTTTTTCTTGATTTGTACGTCGATGACATTTTACTCATTGAGAATGATGTAAAAATATTATCGGACGTGAAATACTGGCTAACTAACCAATTCCAAATAAAAGATTTTGGAGAGGCCAGTTATGTACTTGGGATCCAGATTCTTGGGGATTGCAAGAGACGACTATTAGCTATGTCTCAAGCATCCTATATCGACAAGATCCTTGTGCGATTTGGGATGCAGAATTCCAAGAAATACAATTTTCCTTTCCGACATGGAATTCATTTGTCAAAGGAATAATCTCCTAAGACACCCCAAAGAGATGAGGGAATGAGACATATCTTATATGTCTCAGTAGTTGGTAGTCTCATGTATGCTATGTTGTGCATGAGACATGACATCTGCTTTGCAGTGGGAGTGGTCAGTAGGTTTCACTCTAACCCAGGATTAGATCATTGGGTGGCTGTGAAACACATTCTTATGTATCTTAAGAGAACGAGAAATTATATGCTTGTGTATTCTGGTGAGGATATGATCCTCAAGGGATATACAGACTCTGATTTTCAGACGGATGTCGATTCTAGGAAACCAACATCCAGATCATGGTTTACCTTAGGTGGTGAGGCCATTATATGGAGGATTATAAAGCAATATTGTATTGCTGACTCCACCATGGAGGCTCAATATGTAGCAACTTGCAAAGTAGATAAGGAAACAGTCTGGGTACATAAAATTTTGGGAGATCTGATAGTTGTTCCAGATATGGATAAACCACTCACACTTTATTGCGATAATAGTGGTGCAGTGGCGAACTCCAAAGAAGCAATAAGCCACAAATGGGAAAGCTTAAAGAGGTGAAATATCATCTCATCAGGGAGATAGTGTAGAGATGAGACATATTTGTCACGAAGATTGCATCCGCAGAGAACTTGACTGATCCATTTAAAAAAAACCTTATCGGCTAAAGTGTTTGAAGGTCACTTAGAGTGTCTATGATTGCATGACATATATAATTTGCTCTAATACAAGTGGGAGATTGTTGGGATATATACCCAATAGTTTCATGTAATTTGTAAAAGAACCTTTTATTTAAAATAAAATATGCATTATTCATTTATCAATTATTTTGATTTAAATCACATGTTTTAAATTGCCTAGTTTATCCTTGATTACTTATGTGCCTTCAGGATTAGTGTATGACTGTCATACACAAAAGGATTTAAGTATGAAGTTAGTAATCTAAAATAGTCCATAGAGAGCGAACAAAACGTGTATTTTATTTATGGTTTATCTATAGTTGCGGTCCATTCTATAAATGTATGGTGACCTTGATCCGAGATCATCCATGTGGTCACATGATAATATAGGCACCTTATATGATGTGATCATATAAGATTGGACCTAGATAGAAATGAATTTCTTATAAAATCTGTGAAATAAAGAAATTCATCTTAATATACTAGATGGTCATATTGTTGGACAATTATGACCAATAGCATCACTATTTGTACATAACATGGTATTGTTGTACAAATTAACTCTGTGACAAAGGAAATTGCTCTTTTATCATTTGTAATTGGATTACCGGGATATATAAATGATAAAAGTCCATATGATTAGTACCAGATTAATATGATATGAGACAATATTAATCAATGTAAGGTTTAATCATTAAATATCCATAGTCGTAGTATTATCGAGACCAGACATCGATAATATGGAATAGACTAGTATTACACTTGTGCGTGACTGCGTGTTATGGAAGTGTAACGATATAGTTCTCATATATTTGAGTATTTGATACTCATGCAGGTGTAATATGAGGTTCTGTTTACCGATGGAATGAAAACAGCTTCGCTCTGGATAGACCCATCAGAATCCCATTGGTAGTATGACTATGTGTCTATGTGAATCCGAATCAGGGTAGGTGTATTTGGTCTTAACCTGAGACTTGCATCGCTAATACTTGCGACAATCAGTATACTTTGGTTTTGGTCGTCCGGGGTTTTAACAGGTTATGTGTACGCCTCTTCTGGGTGTACTGAGAATCATAGTGTATTAGGTGTGATGTTAAGATGGAAGTATTACTTCAGTCATATGAAGATGATGATCATGCAGGGATACAGAACTGGTACTCTTAAGTACTGCAGTCATCGGGATAATATGACTAGGTCATGATTATCTGATTATAGAGACGAGTTGCCAGAGATCCGATATATATTTCGTACGGGGCATACACAATTCCAGCCCTAGGCCTAGCATGTGACATCCGATACTGGATCATAATACGCAATACTACGTATATTACGCTTGCAAAGATTACATATTCCCTTAAAGAATATTTCTGGAGAATTGGGTAGGCATGGTGGTTTGCTAGAAGCTAACCATGTCTTATAAATCGGTGAGAACGTGGTACCGGGTACGCACATATTCGGATAGTCCGATGACCGTATTTATTGCCAACATATCTAGGGATCTCTTGGGTCGCTTCCCAAAGATTCACCGATGAGATTTGACTCGAACAGAAAATTAATCTGGGATTAATTATGAGAGAGAAAATTAATCTGGGATTAATTACGGTAATAAATTAATCTGGATTAATTAAAAGAGAAATAATTAATTTGGGATTAATTGCGTCGATAATTTATGTGGGATTAAATTCGTCGAGAAGAGAGAACGCGATTAATTTACAATTAATCGATAAAGTAAATTTATAGTGAAATTAGATTTTACTATTAATTTATTTAATTGGGCTAAAATAATATATTAGATATATTAAATGAAATCGGATTTCAAAGCGGAATTAAAATTAGATTTTAATTCAAGCGAACAAATTAATTTAGAATTAATTCGTAAGCGACTTACATAATAATATTGCGATGCATTATTATTTAATTAAATTGGATTTAATTAAGTCGCAACGGTAATTCTCCTAATTCGGAATTAAGCGAACCCAGACCCGAGCGAAGTTGCGTGTTGGATTGTCCGACTTGAATGTAGAATTTGAAGTGGGGCCCACCAACTTACATCAAAGTGTTTGACACTTGATGGAATTTGGTAGTTGGTTGAGAATAAAGTCTTGGATTGCTTTTATTTCACTCAACCAAATACAACACTCAACTTATTATTTAAAGTGACAAACTTTAGAAGTTGTAACATATCACTATTCATCATCTCCTCTTCTCTCTTCCATTTTGCCGAACATAAAGCTTCTCTTGGAGGAAATTTTTCTTTCATTTTTGTTCAAGCTAGCACTTAAAGGAGTGAATCAAGGTGATAGGGAAACTCACCCAAGTGTTGGAAACACTTAAGAAGGCTTGGAGCTTCTACCGAAATGCATAAAAGTTTTGAAACTCATCCGATCAATGTGAGTATTTCCGCAACTCTTTTGATTTTATTCACACACAAATCACTCTTAGAAGATCTTGGAATGTTCCAGGAACACTTAAACATATATAGATTGATATGAATCCTGAGTATACTACGAACTCTTGCATGGTAGGCCATGTCATTTGATTTACAAAAGTGAGGTTGGTGTAGAAATCTCAACCAATAGCTACGTACTTTGGGGACATGATTTGATGTGTAGCTGAGGACGTTTTACATATATATGGAGTTCACTCCTTCTTGCGAAATGTTGATGAATATCTTCTTTAAGGGTTGATTTGGTACTTTAACTATTAGAGCGCTCAAGTATTTCTATTACGAATAGAAAGATAAATATTCATATTATTTATGAATAAATTGTTAATCAGAGAATCAATGGTACTTAAGGTAAATATAATTAGAGAGGTATAACAGATATTTTTCCCATGCTCTAATTGTGAGATACTCGTGAAAGATGAATCTGTATGTAATGACTATATCGATGGACATCGACGTAGTTTGGCTTATATAATATATCTACACCGACAAGAGTGCAACTTTAGGTTTTTAGTGGAATAACCTAAAGTTAATAATTCAGAATATTTAATTAAAGAGTTTATTTAATATTTTGGGATTATTGGAACTCGGAACTGTAAGTTCATTTGGTCCCCGTGCTAGTTCGATTTACTATAGGAAATTAAATATAATTAGATGGTCCAATTATATACTCATATATATTATAATTATTAATATGATTAATAATTAAAGTCACACTTGGAACCCTAAAAATCCCTAGTAAAGTCCCTGCCGAAACAACGACACCTTAAAAAGGGAGAAACAACACTAATTTTTGGAGTTCCCTTCGACCTGGTATGAATCCAGCACCAACTCGATGACTAGATGGGTCTTCTGAGCCACAAAATACGCATAAAGGTACGACCTGAGGGCACCATTTTCTATATTTATGTATTTTGGAGTGTAGACACTTGTATTTTTGCATGAAAGCCCAATGATGAGCCTCGTATGGAGGCACTACCCGATAAGTTGCGGAAGTCATAGAAAACGGACGTCGGAAGGGAAAAATTTAGAAATAAATACATCAATAAATTTAACTCGCTAATTGGCCTCGGGTTCGCCCGATTAATCTCTGTTTTAAAATATTAAGCCTCGACCCAAAACCCCCGCACTCATCCAAAGCCCATCTCGCAACCCACACCCAAGGCCCACCAAAGCCCAATCCAAATAATTAAAACATTTAAAACACATGTCTAAACGAAATCAAATCCAATTAAAATCCAAATAAATACCCTTCCTAATTTAAATAAATTCATTCCTAATTTAAATAAATCACTCACCAAATTAAAGAAATTCCCCCACAAAAAATACAAATATTCTTTCCCTAAATTAAACATACACATAATTACTTGATTTGTTTCCTTTTGAAATCCATGCAACCCTAACCCTATGATGACCATTATAAAAAGAAATCAGATTTCCAAACCCTAGTCTGCTTCCTTGGCCCCTAAAAAACTCATCATTCTCTTCCTCCCTCTTTCAATAGCTCTCGGCATTTTCACAAAAGCAAAATAAATAAACCCTAGTATCTTCTCTCTTCACGCAACTGCCCTCAACGTGAACCGACAAACCTTGACCTTATCTCTTCTCTTACTCTCATTCACGACACTCGACACAAACCAGCCACACAGTCTCGGCAACTCACCAAAATAAAAAACCTTACACCGACACCCATGACAAGCACAGCCACGCACAGACCATGCGGCCCCATACGTGAACAACCAAACAAGAAACTACCTCCCTGACCGTGACCAAAATATACTCCAAAATAGTCCCCGAAACAACCCCAAAACAGTAGTAAAATAACCCCAAAAATCGACCCTAAAACAGTCCAAAAAATCACCCAAAACAATCCAAAAACAGCAGCCCGAAATAGCAAAAACAGCAACTGAAATAGCAGCAAAAAATAGAGAAAACAGCAGCCCGAAATAGCGGAACAACGAAGAAAAATATTGGACCATAACACCAGAAAAGTTACGGAGCATTAACCCTTCCGGCGACGACGTAACGCACTTCCGAGGAGCAACTTAAAAGGTAAGACTTGAGGGCACCCTTTGTTATATTTTATTTTGTTATCCCGGACACGGCATGCTTGGTTGGACGTGGAATACGTCCAACCGGGCATGCGAAGTCCTATATTAAAAATGGCCAAACTATTGGTCACATCTCTTTAATATTCTGAATTTATCTTTATTTTTATTTCGCACTTAGCTTACCATTTATCGCTTCCGTTATTTATTTTTTATTCATCACATGCATTATCATATTTAATGTATACATTGGGTTAATGATTGCGTTACGTTAAATGGTCGGTGCTATCTCTTGCAGTATATCGGATGGAAACCCAGACGTAAATTCCGTAGCCGAATCCGAATGGACGGTAGTGCGGTCTGTACTTGAGATACAACTCCACGTACCGCTTGAGAAACTTTCAAGCACGTGTTTCATTTTATGATTTAAATCTATGTTTATTGTTCTGTTATTTATTTTCTATGCATTGTTTCTTTATTTATGTATTGTTAATCTAATGCGCATGGGCTAACTAGGGTGGATTAAAGGTCATCTATTCGAGGGAAATGCCTAAAGGCTACCTTTACCACGATATTTTACCGCGCCGGACGAAGTACGTTTGATTAAACGTGAGATGTGTTCAATCGGGCATACAAGGTCCTATATTATTCATTTGTTTATTCATGCATTGATAATTTAGTGCACATGGGCTAACTAGGGTGGATTAAAGGTCCTCTATTCGAGGGAAAAGCCTAAATGCTACATTTACCACGATGTTTTGCCGCGCCGGACGAAGTACACTCGATTGAATATGAACTATGTTCAATCGGGCATACAAGGTCCTATATTATTTATTTGTTTATTCATGCATTGATAATTTAGTGCGCATGGGCTAACTAGGGTGGATTAAAGGTCCTCTATTCGAGGAAAAGCCTAAATGCTACATTTACCACGATGTTTTACCGCGCCGGACGACGTACACTCGATTGAATATGAAATACGTTCAACCGGGTATACGAGGTCCTATATTATGTATTTGTTTATTCACATATGTGTTTGTGTCATTTCAGATACCACTTTGGTAATCCCGTTCGAACGCGTTTCCGAACGCTACACGAATGTATACATTCTGTCTTATTTCCGTTCGAACACGTTTACGAACGCTACTCGAATGCGCATGTGTTTTGTTTCATCATGCATCAGGTCTTATCCCGTTCGAACGCGTTTCCAAACGCTATACGAACGCGAACATTCTGTCTCATTTTCGTTCGAACGCGTTTCCGAAAGCTACACGAACGCGAACATTCTGTTTATCGTTCGAACGCGTTTTAAAATGCTACACGAACGCATATACAATGAACATATTTCTTTTCATCACATTTCATGCATGTTTGCTTCTTTGATCATCTCTTTTGCATTACATAATTAACCATATCATTTCATTATTTACGCTTAGACAATTATCATTTATTTATATTTTCGTATTTATCTACTTAATGTGTTCATGAGATTGTGTGCTTGCCTTTATTTCACTTACTTCTATGCATGCAAACTTAGATATAGGTTGTATGCAAACGTAGATATAGGTTGTACGCAAACTTAGATATAGGTTGTACGCAAACTTAGATATAGGTTATTCTTGCATGTGTATGTTGTGTAGACTTGGTTATATTATTGCGCGAATCCGTTCATTACAAGTGGCATAAGTAAGGGATCATTGGAACCCAACGGTTTGAGGTCTTCCCTCGCGAGGGGTGAGTGCGGCCTTAAATCATTTCCCAGTTCACATTGGGTGGCGACCCCATTTTATTTCTCCGGTTTAGTCCCCCGCGGGCTACTTCGTACTCCCGACCAGGCCGCGAGCCCAGGACAGCATCGCCCACTTCTGTGTCCTACATGGAGTTTTTATTATTTACACAATATCTTTGGCCGGACATACATTACGTCCAGCCGGACATGCACACACATCCGGCTGACTATATATATATATCCGACCTTGGCCACGACTTTCTGTATTTTATTGCATGATTAGTTATTCTTATGTTAATCGCCATCATCTTTTTATGCATGTTTAGTTACTTACTTTACTGCGTTAATATATGATATGCATGTATTGTTTAAGATAGGATTAATATGCATGCTATAATATCTAATCTGCAAATATTATTCGGATTCGTTTATTCGTTCGATTCGATTCGCTTTAAAGCGAATACATGTTTGAAAAAATGGATTCGTTTAATAAATGAGTCAATTCGATTCGATTCGTTTATTAAACGAATCGAATACGAATTTAAGCTCATTGATTCGTTTATTCGTTTAGGATTCGTTTTATTATTTTTATTTACTAGTTCTTGTTATTTTTCAATTAAGTTGTTATTTTTCAATTAAGATTCAAGAAATTATAGCTAATTACCATAGAAAAAGTAATATTTTTTTCAATATTTGGTGATGTATTTTTAGTATATATATTAATTACATATTTTATATGTATATATTTATGAAGAATTAATGTAAATCAAGTATGGTAAATTATTTTATTAAATAATATCACGACTAAATGAATATTCGTATTCGATTCATTTAAACGAATCGAATACGAATCTTGATATTAGAATTCGTTTAATAAACGAATCGAATACGAATACATCACAATTTAATTTGATTCGATTCGTTTATAATTCAATACAAATTCGATTCATTGATTCATTTTGCCACCCCTAAATTTCGTATAGTTTTGAGTTAGCAAAATAGTTTAGTGCTATTTTTTGAAATAAAGGGCATGCACATGCCAATACGAGCGTAGTCCTATTAGTGTTAAGCTCTAGTTTTAAAAATGAAATATTCAATTCGAGATCCTTTAATGGGAGATAAGTCCGAATGCGGGACCCCGCTGCTCAAGTAGATTAGGAATATAAAAATAAAAAAAAATAAATAAAAGGGCGCGAATAACCAATACAAAATGATCAACCAAAAATAAAGACAAACAGTAACCATTCCTTTAAATATCAACTAACCAATAATAATGTTTCTCTATTATCTTAGTTGATATAAAGGAATGTGGACACATCTTCTCCGTACAATAATACATTATCTTCGCTGCTTCGCTTTCACGATTAACAGTCGCCAGCTCCCAACACGAGACTGAAATTTCGGTTAAGTGGACAATTTTACACAATCACTCTCCTCTGTCTCTGTTTCTGTGCCTTTACCTTATGCAGTTGGTTCTGTTTTTTTCCCTTTAATTCTTCTTAGTTTCTTCATTTTATATTCTAAAAATATAATTCAAACACTCTTCTTTATAATTTTGATCTATCTGGGCAATTTGTAAATGGCAGATGTTATACGGGTATGTTCATTTCATTCACTTAGATTTTCGTCTTCTTCAGTGCTCGCTTCATTTTCCTCCCGGTTGAGTTGCCCCCAGCTGGGTCTGCCACGAATTCAAATTTTAGATAATAAGAGAATCTATCCTCTTGCTGTTGCTTCTTCTTTTTCTTCTTTGGCTGGCCTCGCTCGCGTTTCTTTCTCACCCAGGAAGCATTTACTCTCATTCAAGGTATACAACTTTTCCTTTTGTGGACTCATTTACTCTTGGTAATTACGATGTGTTTTTGGCTAATTTAGTTGAAATTTGGATTATTGATGTGAGAAAATAGTTGTTTTCGCTTTGCTTTGACTTTGAGTGCAATCAGGTGAGCTCTTTTGTTCAATTTAATTTATTATTATCTTAATCTTTATTGAAAATTTGGAGTTGTTGCCTTGCATTTGGAGCTAAGATTTGGGCGATTGTTACAAATTTCCGTGTGTTAAGTGTTTTATTCTTTGATCTATTATGGTACCCTACCTATAATTGCAAGCTTTGTATGCACAAGATGATATTTTTCTGTTCCTAGGGCTGGTATCCGGAGCTTCTAGAATCATATATTTTAGTATTATGATAATTGGGTGAGATTTGTAAAACAGGCATACTGTTTAAGGATGAACCTAGAACATCTAGGCTTCATCTGCTGCTAGGGTGTTGTTGCTTAAAAGTCACAGGTTGGAACTTATGGTGATATGATCCCACAACTGTTTGATGAAAAACGTTTAATGCCTTTACTTTTTTATCCTAAATTACTATTTAAAATTCATATTTACCAAACAGTATCAATTTTTATTTCACAGCAAGGGTTTTTATTTCATAGCAGTTGTGCAACACAACACCAAACAGAGCCTCTTTCTTTTTGTTTGTTCCAGTGTATCTGAGACCCTGAATAAACTTCTAATCTGCTAGTCTAATCTTATTGTGAACACCAAGTTAATTTGGATCACGTGGATGATTTCTGTTTTACGCATTTACTCATCTCTATAATTCGATTATTCATTTCTCATCCTGCTGTGAAGAATTGAGATATGTGCCTTCAGCATATAACAAAAGTATTTGTTTAGCTTCTTGCTTCTCACCATGGAGTTCTATGATTTTACAGGTAGAAAAATATTTGGACAATTAGAATTACTAAATCAAAAATTTAATTTAAAGTTAAAATATGATTGGGAAATTATCAAAATTAGGCATTTTGAAACTAAAATATCATTTTTGGGCAACCAAAATTTTTATTTTTAGAAATGAGCAAATTCACGCCTTTCAGACAAAAATGCCCTTCCTCCTCCAAAATTTTAAAAAAAATTCTCATAATTGTTTTACCTCAATTCATGGCAGCAAGCTCACTGCCATGAAATTTAATTTCTCATGGAAGCAGCTCGCTGCCTTGAGATTTCATGACAGCAAGCTGCTGCCTTTGTGATTGATTTTTGTGACACCCATTGAGTCGCAAAAACCCATTGCATATATACTGCTGCAATTTTGCAACATCTTGTGATACTTGCAACAGGTTTTTGTGACACTTACAATAGATGTTGCAAAAAGCCATCGCAAAATAATAATAATAATAAATCGATAAAATTTGCAGCAGCTTGCCGCCACATGGACATGGCAGCGAGTTGCTGCCACATGGCCATTGCAACAAGCTTGCTGCCATGGCTATTTTAGATAGAGAATATTATTTTTTGAGAAAAATTTCTCAAGGTTTGAGAAAGAGGAAGAGAGTATTTTTGTCCAAAATCATGAATTTGCCCATTTGGAAGAAAATTTTTGGCTCTCCATATTTGATATTTTGAGCTTCAAAATGCCCAAATTTGATAATTTCCCAGTAAGATACCATAGTTATCATCTCTAGGCATTCAAGGATATTACATCGTCGAAAATGTGAGTTTAGTATCTTTGCATTCTGGTTCTGCACTCTTAACGTTTACATTCATTGGTCAAGCCTACCTAATTATTTGGAATTGTTATAACTGTTATGTCATCTCTATGGGTTTGACCTGTTTATAATATCTGAGGATCCTTATCTTATGAATTTTTTGAGTGGATAAAAATCAAGTTCCCTGGCTGGCCAATTTACTGATCCATGACCATAAGTGTAGTGGGGATCCGCCAATCTACACCTATTCCTTATACTTTGTGAAGATTAATTGTTTAATTAGTTTTCTATTTTTTGGGACACATCGATGGTTTGTTTTCTTTTTTTCCCATGGCCCTTTTCTAACCTTTTGGACACTTCACTATCAGGTACATGCAACCCTTGCCGAAACTAATCAGCCAAAATGGTGGGAAAAGAATGCACCAAATATGGTTGACATTCATTCTACACAGGAATTTTTAGGTGCCTTGAGTCAAGCTGGAGATAGATTAGTCATTGTTGAGTTTTATGGAACCTGGTGTGCATCTTGCCGGGCACTATTTCCTAAGGTAACTCTTTTTTTGTTACTTGACCATTTTCTAATGGTACACTGCATTATTGACAAAATTATGTTCTTGGAAAATGCTAGTTGGATGACTTCTTTGATTACTTTTAGTACTTTCACAGTGAAGATGGAATCATGAACTGGTAAGTACAGTGATGAACACTGCATAGAAAATAAAGTATATAATATAGAGTGGTGCTGTTGAAATGACATTCTAAATTTAGCTTTCATTTCTATTCCAAACTTATCAAGACAGAAGTTGTTGAGTACAAAATTGACAGCGACCCATCGGTTGGAGTCCTTTTGTTGTGAGATTGCCCTTGGTGATGTGAGAGACTTGCATTTTGTGCTATGGGCTTGGGATGAGTGGTTTGATAGTTTATTCATCAGTTGCTAGGCTTATTTAAATTTATCCTTCTAGCGTTATTAAGGATCCTTCCATGATTTACCGGCGTAAACACACACGTATAACGCAAGCGTACGTATTGTTCAAGTAGTATAAAAGTATCGATCCCACGAGGACTTAATACCTAAGTTATTAATTTTATGAGGTTAAATGATTACTAGTATCTAACAGGTTGTTTAATTGATTTGAAATGGCGACGATTCTAAATTTAAAGACAAGTAAATAAAATTGTTCGAAAGTAGATTTTAAGAAAATTCAATATTAAAAACTATCTAAGGTTGTGATTTCTTTTTAATATCATTTTAAAGATGAAGTGGTAATCTTATAGTTGGGTAAAATATTGATTTATTAACCTGGAACACTAAATTATGTAAAAGCCTCTTCCGATGGTCAATTACAAATACCTAGTATAATCCAATTGAACCATATGTCTATGCCAACCAAATTACCTAGATTCATTAAGATTAAGTTCCAATTATGGCTACCCCCGCCCGACAGGTATATTCCTATCCTGTAAGGAAATCTATTAAAGGGTTATCTATCTTCAAAGAAGATCGTGGGCTATTGAGTCTGAGGTCTTAAACTTAAAATCCCTATGTCTGGTTCATTTTAAGTTTACCTAGTCAATTTAATTAATGGCCAGTTAATTAAAAAGTATTAAGATTAAGACTCAATAAATAAATCTTTATATTACCCAAGCTATAATCTAACCCCTTATAAACCGGTGATATTGAAAGTCATCACAACCCCAGATACTAATTTAGTTACGACACATAGCTAGGGCTGGTAAAATAAAAGACATAAAATGCTGAAAAGTAATTGCGGTAAAGTAAATACTGAAAGGTAAATTACAATAAAATAAATGCTAAGGTAAAAGAAATTACTTTTACTACTCCTAATTTAGATATCTCCCATAAAATAATATATAAACTTGTGATAATATTACCAACCGACCAATCTGGCGGTATCCTGATTAAGTCAAATTAAGTCCAACCAGCCATTAAGGCGGTAATATTTGTCCATAACCAGCCATAAAGGCGGAACCAAAATAAAATTACCAACCGACCAATCTGGCGGTATCTTTGATTAGTCAGGTTTAAACCAGATTAAAATAAAATTACCAACCGACCAATATAGCGGCATCCTTTTTAAGTCAAATTTTAAATAGTGAATATATTATTTTTAAGGGAGATTAATCTAAATAGCAATAGTAAAAGAATTACCTTTCACCCTAGCTGGGGAAGTTACCTCCTCATGATGAATAGTAGAAACTGTAAAAAGTAAGAAAGTAAATTACTATTATTACAAAACGTAATTAAAATTATTACAAAACTAAAAATTAAAAATTAAAACGAAACTTAGAGAGAGAAGAACTCCCTATTTACATCAAAGAAATGGGAGAGAATGGTACAACAAAATCTGAAATCTCGAGCTCAATTTATAGGCGCGGATAAGCTTCCAGCGTCGCGACGCTAGAGCCTTTGGCGTAGCGACGCTGGAACAGTGAGTCGTGGCATGCTCTCGGCTTGACACGTTGCGAGGCGGCTAAGAGGATAAGGCGACACGTGGCGTGGCGGCTAAGAGCTCAATTATTATGCTGACGTGGCGCTGACGTGGCAAGGCGGCTGAGATCAATTGTCGGCACCTTAGGATTGCGACACGTGTCGTGATTGGCTGATGCTGACGTGGCATATTGACTCGGTTGACCATTTGATGTGGACGATGACGTGGCACGACACGTGGCATAGTTGACTCATTGACCGATGACGTGGCGATGACATGGATGACATGTGGCACACGTGGCAATTGAGAGTGTCGGCACCGTAGGATGATGACACGTGGCACGGCGCACGTTAGCATTTCGGCTGTGATGGTGACACGTGGCACGGCGCATTTTAGCAAAGTCAAACTTCTCAAATTCTGAACCGTTGACCCGGCGCATGTTAGCAGATCTGGTGCACGTTAGGCGTCGCGACGCTGATGACTTGGGCGTCGCGACGCGGACAATTTACCGAAATGCCTTTTTTGCCAATTTTTCCTGTTTTGCTCCAAATCACCTCCAGAATGTCCTGAAACTTTATTTATCTACAAAATAACACAAAATACATCAAAATGTTCACAAAACCCGAGAAACTATACAAAATATTTGGTTAAATGAGTGGGAAATAGTGATATAAATACCACTCATCAATGATACAGTGGAGTGCTTAGTCTCTCTGCTCTCCCTTTTTTAAGGGAATATTCAGCAGAAAAAAGTTATCAGAGATGTAAATAAGTTTTGGGTAAAGGGCTGTCTCTGTGAAATGCATGCCTAAGCAATGTAAACTTTATAAAGAAATTATGCATTTCTACCTTAAAAGATAATACCAACTAAATCAATCCTTTGAGAACAAATATGTAATTGTCTCTAGATGATGTTTACAGGATGTACTACGTGTCAAGGCAATTAAGGAAATTAATACTTGTTCATCTCTCACTGTCTCTTGGACTGCTTTATAATAAATATGGTGATTTTGTAAGGTTTTGGGGTTAGCGCTGAAGCATTCATGTGATTGGAATTTAAAATTTTATTCCAACACCACTTTAAGGACCATGGTTATGTCGTTGTTGAGGTAAACAAATATACTAATAAAATTAATCTCTATTAATTTAAACATGCATGCAAATAATTTATTTATCAATATAAATAAAAACCAACAACAAAGTAATTATACTTGAATGCGTTTATCGTTTTCCTCAATCTTCTTGAATTTGCTTCTTTGATTTCCCTTGTAATAGTGCACCAAGCGTTGCACCTCTAGTTGACATACTAAAACTCTTATACGAACAAATTGCTCCCACTTTGAGAACTACTAAAATAAATTTTCTTTCCATGATGTTTGACGTCTAGATTTAATATCAAAGAAACTATATTTCTTGAATTAATATTAGAGCAACTTTTTGGAACAACCAAAAAGTGAGAGAACGCTTATTAAATTCGATCAGGGAGAGAACTACTACCCCATTGGCCGAATTTTGTCTTTAAATAGACTAGGGATTTGCCTGTTTGTATCCCAATATAACAAGGACATTCTAAAATCTCTCCAAATCAAATTTGGTCTCTTTAAAATTCCTACCCAAATAATAATTATGAAACCTTAATTAAATAAGACTTCCCTATTTAATCTAAATTAGAAATCTTAATTAATTAGGGTAATAGCCCACTAAATTAAGGCCTAATAGATTAAATATTGTTTGGACTAATAATTAATTAACTAATAATTAATTTTAACTTACTTAATTTTAATTAACAATAAATCAAAATTATTTTTAATTAAATTTAATATAAATATGAAATATTTATTTAAACAATTTTATCTAATTTTATATTTCAAAATTATTAATCAAATTTATATTTCCGAAATATTCCGAATGTCCTAATCATATTAGGAAATCCTATTTTAATAAAAAATCTAATTTTCATATTAATTGTCAAAATAATTATTTATTAACTTTTAATAAACATCATTGAATTTGTAACATAAACGACAACTATACTTGTGCGACCATCCTAGGTTCATTATCGAGTAGCAGTGGAATGATATTAACTTTTTAATATTTCATCTATATGATATCACACAGACCATGGGTAAACGCCTAGCAGCATACAAATCATTGAATTTGTAACTCAAAGATTTGTATCCACATCTTTGAGTTTACTTGGAACATCTCTAGCTTCTATTATCAAAGCTATCAGATCCTTTCTCAAAGCACACATAACTTCGTATGTTATTAGCTCAAGATCATCTAGTATTTATGGTAATGTTCGATATTTCACTCTACTAATAAAGATATCTATTGTTTGTGTCCTTATGATATGATACCCATTATCCATTCTATTAACATCAAATGTCAATTTAGGCGACACACAATAATATTGGTCGACTGATATATTATGTCCTGTATAATAATCATATTTTACCAAGAACTTAATTTGAGACTTATTTGTATAAATATCGTTGACTTTTATAATCACAAATGTTTTTTGGATTAACGATATTCATTTGACCTAATGTCTCGGGACATACACATAAAATATGGATGTAACGATGTGTAGAAAATAAATATTTTTTATTAATAAATAATAAACTGTATTACAAAATATTACGCCTTAAACCACGACATCCACAACAGGTTTTAGGGCATACACTCTAACAAACTCCCACTTGCACTAAAGTCTGTTATGATACCCAATGCCCATCTTCTCAAGGTGACATTCTATTTGTTCTTGGTTCATTGTCTTCGTCAATGGATCGGCTACATTATCAGCCGAAGGTGTTTTCTGAACGACAATCTGTCCATCTCCAACATATTCTCTGAGTATGTGATACTTTCTTTGAATGTGTTTGGATTTATGGTGCAACCTAGGTTCTTTGGCTTGTGCTATAGCCTCATTGTTGTCGCAGTACAAAGGGAATGCACTTCAATGGTTGGAACCATACCTAGTTCTGTAATGAACTTCTTTATCCAAACCGCTGCTTCCGAAGCTTCTATGTATTCTGCCTCAATACTGGAGTCTGCAATAGTAAATTGCTTTGTGTTTTTCCAACTGACTGCTCCTCCATTACATAAGAAAATAAATTTATAGGTCGACTTATGATCATCAGTGTCTGTATGAAAGTCTGAGTCCATAAACCCTTCTACTTTCAATTCTGATGATCCTTAAGTCAATATCATATCCTTAGTCATTCTTAAGTACTTGAGGATTGCCTTGACTTCTATCCAATGATTTTCTTCTGGATCGGATTGGAATCCGCGTGTTACACTAATAGAAAATGCAATGTCTGGTCTTGTACATAGCATGACATACATGAGACTACCTATGGCAGATGCATATGGTATTTGACTCATGCGTGCTCTCTCTTGAGGTGTCTTAGGACTCATCGATCTAGATAGATGAATTCTATGCCGACAAGGCAACAAACCTCTCTTAAAGTCCAACATGTTGATTCTCTTGAGCACATTTTCTATGTACAGACTTTGAGATAAACCAATCATTCTTCTGGATTTATCTTTAAAGATTCTTATACCAAGAATGTAGGTTGCTTTCCCAATTCTTTTATTGAGAATGTTTTGGATAGCCAAACTTTGATTGATGTCATCATAGCAACATCATATCCCAATAGTAATATGTCATCTACATATAATATCAAGAATGCAATGTTGCTCCCACTGACCTTTTTGTAAACTCAGGGCTCATCTACATTTTTGATGAAACCAAAAGTTTTGATTGCATAGATTCCAACTTCTAGATGTTTTCTTTAGACCATATATTGATCTTTGCAGCTTGCATATTTTATGACTATCTTATTTAGACACAATCATAGAATTAAACATAGAAGAACATTCGATACTCAAAGCATAAATTAAACAATGAAAATAAATTAAACCTCACAGTTGTATTGATCCCAAAAATTTTGTTTCCTTTTTCCAAAAAGGAATGGAAAAAGGCTTAAAACGAAAATGTTCCCCTCAAACGTGAAGCTTCTGCCTCGGTTTGTTCGAACCTCCGTCGCGTGCGACTCGCACGCAAAGTTTCTGCCTCGGTTTGTTTGAACCTCCGTCGCACACGAATCACACACAAATCTTCTGCCTTAGGGCGTTAGAATGCTCTGACGAACGTCACTCGCACACGCATCTGCTATGTGCGGACTGGTTCCGAGGTGCAACTTCAAATTCTTCTAACTTTCTCGTCCCTTGTCCAAATCATGTGTTTTTTATATCCACGCGATGCCTTTGAGTCAACTTTCCAATGCCACTGACCTCATGTCAACTGGAGCTCAGATGAGAACATTATGCCCAGATTACCGAGCATCGTCGAAACTGTCCAATAATTGCCCAATTAGCATTGTTTGCTTTTAAAGCCTTCGATTGCATCCTAAATCATAATATGTAAGGGAGAAAAATATGAAACTTTGCATTCTCATCTTGTTTCCTGTTACACGATTCAGGTTCTTTAAGATAATCTTGAATCTTTAAATATCTAAGATTTGGATTTCTACTGAACCATATCTGAAGTATTCTCCTCCATGATCGGATTGTAGATTTTTAATACTTTTTCCCAATTGGTTTTCTACTTCATTCTTATATTTTTTGAACTTTTCAAAAGTATCCGACTTATGTTTCATTAGGTACAAATACCCAAATCTTAAACAATCGTCAGTGAAAGTAACAAAATATTGAAAACCGCCTTTGGCCACTAGTCTAGCCTTTCGTATTGCTCTTGCAAAGCTAAGCTTAGAGAGGCTATGATATAGCTTCTCACCTTGAGCTCATCGTTCAATCACTTGTGATAAGCAGCAACCTTTTTCAGGAGGAGTATCATCATCAATACGATCAAGATCTATCATATCGAGAACATAGTAGAGACGTTTGTAATCCAAGACAATCTTGAGCTTACGACACCGCTCCAGAAAATTCGGGTCAGTGAGTTTGTCTTTGTCATATATTGTTGCTAATGGATTCATTTTATATCACGTATTCTGTTGAAAATAATAGTTAGTAATTTTGTAATAAGCTTTCACTAAAGTTTAAGGCCTTTTAAACAATGTTGATCCCACTAATTTTATTCGAATTCCCTACTCCCCTACATGGTAGACGAAAATATTATTGGATAGATTTCTACTGGGATGTCGAATTCTCACTGTTAATGTCATACCTCACCTAATGGGTTTTTGCACTTCCATCTTCAACAAGTCAAATCTCTTTTTGTTTTTTATCTCTATACAAGGCTCGACCTTTCCACCTCTAGCAAATAATGTCTCACCTAATGAGTTTTGATATCTTCGCTAGTTAAGCTAGGCCAACACTTTTCGTCACGTAACGCATGTGATTGGCCCTCACCTAATGGTTTTTGGGTTTACAATCATTAGGCTACATAGACGAACTAGTCAAATAGTTCTTAAACATATGTGGGTCCCTGACCTAATGGGTTTTGGGATTTGCCAACATATAGTTAGTGGGCTACTTGATCGTGTTGGAAGGTTAAGGCTTAATATTTATTTTTGGGGTTAATTAATTATTCATATCTCCATATGGATTTAGGTCTTTTCTTTTAGCGCATCTTGATGTTTTTGTATCTTATTCTTTCATTAAACATCGTGCACAAGCACATTTTACTACATAATTTTAACCACGACATCCACAACAGGTTTTAGAGCATACACTCTAACAGATTTCTTCTCATGATTTTGTCATGTAATGGATCTTTCAGCTATGCAAGACAATTGAGGAACATCCTGACATTTTATTCCTGAAAGTCAATTTTGATGAGAACAAACCAATGTGCAAAAGTTTGAATGTGAAGGTGCTTCCTTATTTCCACTTTTATCGCGGAGCCGACGGACAGCTAGAATCATTTTCATGTTCACTTGCTAAGGTGAGTGCTTTATCATCGTCAGCACTCTTTTCTAATGTATGCACAAGCTTGCTTTGAGTATTCTAGGGTACTTTGGTCATTTAAATGAGATTGATGGATGATATGAAATATTTAGTTTTTGAGATATCATTTCGAAATTGTGAGAACTCTGTGTGAGAGAGAGAGTTGTAGAATTGTATACAAGAGAGATTGGTGCATAATGATTATGAGAACTGTGATTAAATTGATGTGTTTTAAGACTTTAGTTGGCTAGCAGGTTATGTTACAGATATTTTATGAGAGAATTCAGATATTTTGTCCTTTGATGTTCTTAATTCTTGTATCTGCAGTTTCAAAAGATAAAAGATGGCATAGCACTGCACAACACGGATCGTTGCAGCATTGGACCACCAAAGGGAGTTGGAGATCTCAGTCTTGAAGCTATCTCTGCTCCATTGGAGAAGCCGGCAGGATCAAGTTAAAAAATATACTGACTGTATATTGTAAAAGAGGAAGATAGTATTCTTTGTCATTATGGTTCAAGCAGTAAGTTACAAAATGAAACTATTGCAATAACTTCTTTTCAAGCACTGAAATTGATGCACATGCTTTGTCATAATTTACATGGTTAAGGTGCCGCTGAAGCTGAAGAAAGTAAGAAACAGAACTGACCCCTAATAAGCTTCTTTTTTTTTTTGTGTTGATTTTCATTAGTTGATACTTTTTTTTTCATAATAGTTAATTAATTAATATGTTTATTCAAACTGATTATGTTAGTCTTTGGGCAAATTTACCATGCTCCGTCTCCGAGCGTAAAGGGTGGGTTTTGTTTTTTTGTTTTTTTTAGTATTCAATAGACACATATACATGTGACTTTGGTATCATTATGAATTGTTTATACAGGAGGAATATTGAGAAGATCACCCTGGTAGTAATGGTCGAATTTTGAAAAGTTCACTTCCCATTTAAGTATTATTTATTAATATTTCCAAGATTTTAAAAAAATCAAATTTCTTAAACTTTGAAATAATGCTTTTATTGTGTTTTATTAAGTCCGATCTTAAAAAAATAAAAAATAAATAAAAAACTTGCAACTACGGAGGGTTTTTCAAAATTCGGTTCATTTACTCACCCTAAAAAGCTGTGTAACCACGCGCTTAATATTCTACCGTGGACTCTGAAAGATGTACAAGGGAGATTCATTACCGCTAAATCACTGAATTGGAGAATTCTATTCATGTGTTCTTCCTTGGTGCATAGTGATCAAATAGATTTTTTCTTCAATTCTTAACTCTCCCACATTTTTTTTTCAAATTTACAATTATAAGTAAATCGTTATACAATCCGGAGATTATTGAAATAGTTGTACAATGTCACAACCTGTTGTGATTCACCGATCACTTTAGAGTGTGTTTGAGGAAAAACCGAATGCAATTTTATTACTACAAGAATAAAATTCAAGTTTACAACTAGAAACTTAACAAAAAACCTCACTCTCTCAAGCTCTCTACTTGGAGCTTATACACACTTTGGGATGGTTAACAATGGATTCAAAGCTCAAATTTATAGTGCTGAAAACGTGTGCACTGTTCACACGTTTTCACAGCACACACACAAGCTGTAAACACACACACATCACAGCTTGTTTGCCAGCTCCCCTCTGCCAAATTGTCAACACAACTTTCGGTGCCTTTGGAGTGTTGCTGACTTTGTTTGCTGCAAGCTGGACTTCACAAATCTCCCACTCGGTGAAGATTTCTCCAAATCTGAGCCGACCATTAATCATCCATATCGGATCCTCCAAAGGATCCTCCCCTGGCTGCATCTGTATGACTGCCTACGTACCCTGAGTTGGGATCAAGCCAATCGTAGTTCTCTGTATCTGAAAAAATAATCGTCATCTGACAACTATCCCGGTTATGTCTCTGCACAACTCTAGCTTGTCCCGTCCTTTGTTGACATGCCGGTTGTGTCTCTGCACAACACACTTCACTGCATCTCTGTACAGTATTCTCATGCTATGTCTCTGCATAGTACAATCCAATGTGTCTCTGCACATTAATCTTCTGTTGTGTCTCTGCACAGTTTTGCTGCCATGTTTCTTCACCCATTTGTTCTTCAGTGCCTTCTTGCCTTTTGGGAAACTCTCTGGCTCCCCCACATCAGTAAGCAGAATATATTCGGATCCTGGATATCTGGTTGATGGAATCCTGCCTCGCTCAGATCTTCTTGTCTGAGGTCCACTGGTTTCAGGAGGTCTATCATCATCCATCTCTGTGAATGATCTTGTAGCTTCTAGTGGAGTGGGTTGCGGCTCCCCCTGCTCAACACTTTCTTCTGTAATCTCCGATGGAACAGGCTGTCTCCCCCTGCTCAACATCTTTATCTGCCTCATCTGGTTCTGCTTCTGGAATTTCCTCGTGCACCATATCTGTGGCCAATCGTGCTGGTGCTGGGTCTGGATTTCTGTTGGCACTGGAATTAGAAGACATTCTGGGCATTTCAATGTCTTCAATTGTTCGGTCTTCAAGAAACTCTACTTCCTGGCTTCTGATGACCATCTTTTCCTTCGGAACCCATAGTTTGTATCCAAATTCTTCATCTCCATAGCCTAGGAATAGACATGGAGTTGTCCTTGCATCGAGCTTCTCCCTGAGCTCATTGGATACATATACAACGGCTAAACAACCGAATACTCTAGGGTGAGTGTATGAGGGATTCTTACCAGACCACACTTTCTCCGGAATCTCCAAGTTCAACGGTTCAAATGGTGATATGTTGATCAGGTAACAGACAGCACGAACAGCTTCTCCCCAGAATGGCTTTGGCAGCTTAGCCATACTGATCATTCCTCTGACTTTCTCCATAATGGTGCGGTTTATGCTTGCAGCGACACCATTATGTTGTGGTGTGTGTGTAACAGTTCTCTCATGTCGAATCCCGTGTCTCCAGCAGTAGGCTTCGAACTCTCTGGAACTGTACTTGCCTCCATCGTCTATGCGAACTTCTTCCCTGTTTCATGCTCTACCATTGCGTGGAACAGTTTGAACTGATCTAGGACCTGATCCTTCATCTTGAGGAAATACACCCAGATTTTCCGTGAAGCATCATCGATGAAAGTCATAAAATACTTGTTACCGCCCAATGAATCAACCTCAAAGGGACCACAAATATCAGAGTGCACCAGACTGAGCAACTCTGATCTTCTCTCTGAAGAGAAATCAAATGAGACTCTACGTTGCTTACCAATTGAGTAGTGGTTGCAAGGACCTCGTGCAGTATTCTTGGTAAGCTCCTTCTTGTTCAGGGTAGACAACCCTCTCCCACTCATGTGTCTGAGTCTCCGGTTCCACAGATTTTGAGAAGCCTCTTTTTCAGCTACTTTGAGGCTGTCTGCACAAATCTTCACATGAGTCTTGTATAGTGCGCCGCAAGCATGTCCTCGGGCGACAACCATGACACCTTTTGTCATTCTCCATGTGCCATTTCTGAAGTGATTTTCATAGCCCTGTTTGTCAAGAGCTATCCCCGAGAGTACATTCAGCCGAAGTTCTGGAACATGCAGGACATCCTTCAAGATCAATGTACACCTGAAATTTGTCCGCAACTGAATATCACCCATTCCTACTATCCCAGAGGAACTGATATTTCCCATCTTCACTGCTCCAAAGTCTCATGCTTTGTATGTTGTGAAGAAATCCCTGTGAGGAGTGACGTGGTAGGATGATGCAGTATCTACCACCCACTCAACATCTTGGGTTGCGTTGTGAAGGCATGTCTCTTCCTGTATGGAGCATATTGCTACATCTGCTTGGACAACGACCAGTGTCTCTCCTTCGTCATTCTTCGGCTGGTGATTGCCTTCTCTCTGCTCTCGTTGCAGTTTTCGGCAATTCTTCTTTAGGTGGCCTACAATGCCACAATGGTAACACTTGTAGGTATGCTTCCTTCCATCTGAGGATCTACCCCTGGTTGTGCTTCTGCCTCTCTCTCCGTCTCTTCCTTGATGTCTTCCTCGAGTCTCTGTGACGAAGGCTTCTGTCTGTTCTGAGCCAACATCTTTACTCCTGGACTCCTCTTCGACAGAGCATCTTTTACCATAGGCATGGTAACTTTACCTCATGGAGCGGAATTGCTGAGAGTAACCACCAATGTCTCCCAGCTATCAGGAAGGGAACTGAGTAGTAAGAGGGCTTTTACTTCATCTCCCAGCTGCATGTCTGCTGCAGACAATTGGTTCACCAGGCTCTGGAACTCGTTGGTGTGTTCCGCAACGGAAGTTCCACTCCGTAGCTTCAGGTTCACCAAACGCCTCATTAACAGGGCTTTATTCCGAGCTGTCTTGGCCTGGAACATGTCTTCCAGTTTTATCCACATCCCGTAAGCATCTGAATCCTGTGCTACGTGGTGGAAGACATTGTGACCGATCCACTGCCTAATCTGACCCAAAGTTCTGTTGTTGAGTTTATTCCAGTCATACTCCTTAACAGACTCTGGTTTCACTCCCTTCAACTCGATGACATCAAACAATCTTTGCAATGCAAAAAATCTATCATCCGAGGTCTCCAGAGGGAGTAATTAGTTGCAGGCAGTTTAATCATTGCACCAGAAGACGAATCTCCAATTTCCATTTTAATTTTAAAGTTTAAAATGTAAATACACAAAAATAGGTTCTGAATTTCACAAATCCGAGGTCACCGTTACGTCCGGAACGGTCGAAAATGGTGGAATAGACACTTCTTTGGTCTAAATCCGACACAGGGGCTGATTTGTAAATTCCTAAAAGTTCTGGGGCAAAACTGTAAATTTCAAAACTTCAGGGGGCAAAATGAAATTTACCATGCTGCTGACGTGGCGCTGATGTGGCAGTGTGGGACCGGTTTTCTGACGTGTCAGACACGTGGCGCTGACGTGGCGCTGACATGGCTGCTGATTGTACGCTGACGAGGCGCTGACTGGGCACTGACTGTGCGCTGACGTGGCGGATGACTCAGCGCTGACTGTGCACTGACTGGTGCTGATGTGGCGCTGACGTGGCGGCCACGCGGATCGTCTTCAACCTTCAGCAACACGCGCGGAGCGTGTCTGCGAGTGAGGCGCATGAAGATCTCTCTGCCTGGAGCGTGCGACGCGTGCGGAGGCTGTGGACGTCGGTTCGGTCGCCGGAAAATACCACCGTGCTCGTCTCGACGTGAACTAGCTGATGGTAACCTCAAAATGAATTTTTGACAACTTTTCCGGAACTCGAATTTTCCGAACCAAACTCCGTTCTTCGGTTTTTCGATCCCAATGAATAACCAAAGCTCTGATACCACTTGTTGTGATTCACCGATCACTTTAGAGTGTGTTTGTGGAAAAACCGAATGCAATTTTATTACTACAAGAATAAAATTCAAGTTTACAACTAGAAACTTAACAAAAAACCTCACACTCTCTCAAGCTCTCTACTTGGAGCTTATACACGCTTTGAGATGGTTAACAATGGATTCAAAGCTCAAATTTATAGTGCTGAAAACGTGTGCACTGTTCACACGTTTTCACAGCACACACACAAGCTGTAAACACACACACACATCACAGCTTGTTTGCCAGCTCCCCTCTGCCAAATTGTCAACACAACTTTCGGTGCCTTTGGAGTGTTGCTGACTTTGTTTGCTGCAAGCTGGACTTCACACAACCCAAATAACTAGTCCTAGCATAGGAGGATACTGCTCCCATTTAAGGGAGGGGGCTACTCCAATTTTAAAATAAGGAAATGACTAAGATTTTAAGGAAGAATTGAGTCCCTGAATGTTCCCTTGCACTTGTTGGAGTTTTGGGCGATGGGGCGCAGCGGAAGCGCGGGTCCGGACGTTATCGTATTTTAAAACTTTTTCAGAAATACCGAAAAAATTATTCAATATCTAATATGAATAATTTATTCATATATTACCTAAACCAATTAATTTAAAATCAAATATTAACATAAACATAGTTGAAACTCGCGAAACTTTTACGAAAACTGTTTTTCCGCAAAATTGCCTAAAACGCGTTTTTGACCGAACTAACTACCTGACCTTATGGAAACTGCCCAGGTCAGCTCCAATAGTGTCGAGGCAGTACACGAGCTGCCAGAAAAGTGACGGAATCACTGTTTTCACAGCTGTCACCCGGTTGGCTCAAAATCCACCTGGTAACGCCATTTTTGGCCGTTTTCGCTTATTTCAAGTCGGAAACACTTTCCGGAAATTGTGCCAACTCCCAAAACACATCCATTACATTCGTAGGACATCAAAAATATCTTAGAATTTCCAGTTTGGGTAGATCTGATCTGCAGAACCGAATTTACCATTTTCATGCTTTTAAATCCAAAATTCCAAGATTAATCAAATTAATCAACACACCAAATCAAGTCACCACACATATGAATCACTCTAAAACAATTCTAGGCATGATAAGAGTGGTTACCACACTCTAGAATGGCAACAAATTTGTCCTACAACAATTTATAAAATTGGATAAAGATTACACTAATTTTATCCAATTTCAACTTCACACATGCAAATTAACCTCCAATTCATCCATCCAAAACAAAAACCCCAATTTTAGAAATAATAAAAAAAAAACTTAGAACACTTCTAGATTATCAAGAAAACAAGAAACAAAATTTCTTAGGCTTGAGGTGTGAAAGAATTACCTTTAATCCTTGTATCCTAAGCCATTTTTCTTTGGTTTCCTTCATTTCTTTCCATAGTTTGATCAAAGCAAACCCTAGGGACCCATTTTCTATTTGTTTCGGCAGTGGTGATATCAATCATCAAAGAGAAAACAATTTCCTCTTTTATTATTGTTATTGCCGACAATAGGAGGGCATATTTGTCCTTTAATTTTTTTTTTTTTAATTTGATCAATTATCAAATAATATAATCCATGCCACATGACACATGTTACCAATAAATGATAAACAAATGTAATAACAATTATCACAAAAGTAAATTATTCAATTAAATTAAAATTAAAGTCAAAGTAATAAAATTCAAAATTCAATACTTTAACCTTTATTTTAATGCTATGTGTAACCAATAATAATTAAACATATATTCCATAACAATTATGAAATATATATAATTTAATTATTTAATTATTTAAATATTTAACACTTAAAAATCTAAATAATTAACTAATATAATTACTAATCCATATGTATTTTATTTACAATAAATAAAATACGTACAGAAGTGACATGTGTCAAAATTCCATTTGACGAATAATTAATGTGTATCTAATCGTATTATGTATCAAATACAAATACACAATAATTATTAGCGGATAAAATCCTCTAAAGCATGTGTTATCATTTAACCGATTAAACGATCTGAATTAACTCATTTAATCCGTTGAAGTATTATGAATAATCTGTATTATTCATATCGAGTTGCCCAAATGCTCAACGAGTACACTTCATATTGTGGGACTCTCTAAGTTTAGGTTTATCCGTCCGAAATCCAATTTCGTGTCCATAATTCACCTACTCATGGATTATGACGACCACAGGTAATCTCGCTAAACTATACAAGCCGAGGTCACTGCATACGTATAATTCCTCCGTCACAGGCCATCCGTATTATACCTGGGATATAGATGAGAACGTCAAATTCGTTCGGTATAAAACAGTCGACTTTCAATTTACGATCTGTCAATAACATTCGAAACTGATTTCCGAAGTTATACCACGGACATGGATTTACTAGATCATAAACACGTGCTGGATACCTATGCCCTGTACACAGGACTGACGGATCCTGTCTTGATACGCACTGGATATCATGAGCATCAGTCCACACCCAACGAACAGACGGAGGTCTGATCATGAATAGATCGTTGACGTGACTGCCATCAAAGTATGGATGATAGCTCATATATCCACAGTGGTATCTCAAGTCGAAGGACCACTATGCTCGCTCAACTCGAGAAGGTTCCTATTGACGTTGGTGTACCATCTATTAGGAAACCTTCAGTGAGTCGTTCAGTGTCTTATCAAATAAACACCTACATGTCTATACGAGTCTCCTGAGACTCATGGTTCACTGGGATAAACCATCGGACCAAGTCACGATATACGACATGTACTGGTCTCAGCGGATTTTACTAACCGACCCGTGTTAGTAAATCTTGACCAGGAACTTTATTTAAGAAAATGTAACTAATAGTGCGCTTCCCAATGTCAATTACAAACTACGTTGTAACTGCGCACTATACTGCAAATCCTAGGGTCTTTGTCTAATATACACGTATCACTAAACCGGATTCAGCTTCGATCTAATCGTAATCAGATATCTAATCGTGATTAGATCGAATAAGTGTATAAAATACAAGGGTGCTACCATTAAATTAAGTAATATTATGGAAAATTGAACCGCTCGTATTTATGAATCGGACATAAATACGATCCGGATTGACACTCGGAGCACCAACCCTAACAATTTCTCCCACTTGCTCTAGTGCCAATCCATGGTATCCTATACACATCTCAATGTGTATCACATACTCATGGCCCTTAAGAGCTCACCAGCACTCAAGAGGTAGGCAACAACAAGTAAGCCTGCTTTAATAAATCGAGTCTGTCCAACAAACTCAACCGTTTTCCTTAAGCAGCATCATTCATATTCTGCAGAATCTAAATTCCACATCAATATGACTTAGACACTATATTAGTATTATGCTATAACTTCTAAGTTATCTATGTATTTAGAAATCAAATTCAAATACATTAAGACAACCGCAAGCACAAAACTAATATCAACACTTCTAATCATTGAGGTCACTTTGCAACTTCATAAGTCAATACTTCAAAAGTTGCAGCTGATTCCACTAGTCCAGTAGAGTCAATAGTGACACTCCCACTGCATCTTTTCGGACTTTATATGACATAGACCATCTAATGTCATAATTAGAATCAAAACTAATCTAACCTTATGGTTGCTGACTAAATTCTCCATGAATGAGAAACTCGTTCTTAATATCTCAAAGATCGCAAAGAACATGTTTCAAGATCCATCATATGGTCTGCAGCAAATCAAAATAACTCGTAACAATTACGATTAAATTGATATCTATAATCGCATATAATATGGTATTCATCACGCCACCATCCTATGATGCATAAGATTGACTAGACATTCCAATCAATCTTTCTTTCGATAAAAGAATCATCCTTTACGAAATATGAATACTATATACATAAAAGACACGTTAACTGTCAAACAGTTATACTAACTGTCATACAAATAGTCTTGTTGTGTCCTTTATTAGATCATATCTAATATGCGATTAATGAGAGTCTTTCACAAGTCTCTTAGTTTTATATCATGTATATAAAACTTTATATCAGATATATCAGAGACTACTCCCACTACTTCCAAGGAGAAAAGAAGACTTATGATATATAATACTAGAAAGAAATTTGTACGCTCCCACTGACCCTACTGACAAATACTTATTCTCTATATTTTGATAAAACCAGACAATCTGACTGATATCAAAAATCAGAGAATACAGATTTCCGGAAAGCTTATATGAGTCTACAATAGGCTCCATAAGCCGGTATATCAACCTGTGATCTTAGCAGAATACAAACTCTATGACCATTCTAGAATGAACTCTTCAAATAAAGAAATCACAATAAATCTCTTATTCGCAGAAATCACTCAAGAACGCCACTTTGCATTCTTTAGCCAAAACACGGTTTAATATCGACATTAACCAATACATCTTTTATTGTTCAATTAGTACGACAAAAGACAAGCTTCCTCAGAATCTACAATAGACTACTGAGTATAACTTTCTCACTGTCATACTATAAATGTCAAACCTTTATCGAGCTCACTTTGCTTTTGCTATGCAAATAATTTGCACATTTTATGAACGATTCATAATGAAAGCCCAATCAAGTTCTAAACTTGATCATAGTAAGCTATGAACAATCTTAATCTATGGTACAATGCTAAGTTCCAGAATCGATATCAAATATCGCTCCCCATTATAAGTTATAGGATAATTTTCTAAATAAGAAAACAACAGAATCATTAAGTATCAAATACTTTGTAAATGATTCTGACATCCTATTAAACTTATACGGAAGTTGTCTAAGGGTCTTTTCATCTTATTAATTATGTAGTTCCATCACAGTTTATCATTCTCACATTTGACTTCACTAAGTCAAGTCCTTTCTACAATCGTCAACATCCAATGTCGACCACCAAGTAATAAAATAATTTTATTACTTGGGATCGTAGAAAAGATATTCTATTAAATAGAATACAATATTCCATTGAATAGAATAAATGATAAACCTATCACTCGTACCTCCGAGGTATAAGCATTTTCAATTATACAAAAGAAAGTTTCAAATCTTAAACTTTTCAAGATTCGAAATTTTTTTTTTACTGTACATATCATATATGTAACTTTAGAAACCAATGGAACCTTAATTAAATAGATGAATTAGTGTTACTGGAGCATAATCCCAAGAGTATTGAAAATTAATTCGGTAACACTCAATATCTATGAATCAAATCATATAAGATTCGATAACTCTCACTGATCAATTCCATCAAAATGGAATCGTGGAAGTTTAATACTGAGTAAGAATCATATTCATTAAATAACTTTAGAACTTAATTGCCTTAAATTCATGTGTTTGATCAAATCAAACATCTTCGAACAATTCAAAGACACACAATGAATTTCTAAAGATACAGCTTTCAACACTACAGATAAAATTGTAGGGGTTGGTGCTCAGAGCGCCAATTCCCGGTTGTATTTTTGTTAAATACTTCTGTAAAACGTTATTATCAGTAATAATATATGCAGTTTCTATAATATAATCTAATCTTTTATATGGTAAAGACGTAATGACCCTAGAATGATTAGTCATGATACAGTTGCAAAAAGCGTCGCAACGGACATTGAGTCGTATCATGACGTTGTCATTCTCAGACAGTTCCTGGTCAAGGTTTACACTACTTGGTCAGTATAGTAAACCCGTTGAGACCGGTACATGTCGTATACTGGAATATATGATTCCAATGGTTTCTCAATGAACCATAAGTCTTGGAGACTAGTATAGACGTGTAGGTGTTTATAGTGGATAAACACTGAACGACTCACCGAAGATTCTTAATGGATGGTACACCAGCGTCAATAAGAATCTTCTTGGGTTGAGTAGCACTTGTGATTCTTAGACTTGAGATGCCATTGTGGGCACATGAGACATCTTCTACACTTAGATGGCAGTCACGTCACCGATCTATTTAGATCAGACCTCCGTCTGTTCGTTGGGTGTAGATAGATCCTCAGGGTGTCCTATATGTATCAAGATAGGATCCGTCAGTTCTGTGTACCAGAGCATAGGTAGTCCATATGATTAGCGATCAGATAAAACCATGGGCCCGTGGTAAGTTTAGAAGCTAGTTCTAAATATTCTTTTTGAGATTGCTAATAGAATAGTCGACTGGATAATCCCGATAGAGATTTGACGTTTACATCTATATCTCTGGGATTTATCCGGATACCTGTGACGGAGGAATTATACATTTGCGATGACCTCGACCTGTATGGTTCAGCGAGATTATCCGTGATCGTCATAATCTACGGGTGGATAGATTATGGACACGAAATTAGATTTTGTGACGGATATACCTGAACCTAGAGAGTCTCAATAATGAAACATACTCGTTGAGCACTAAAGCAACATAAATAAATAATATTGATTATTTATAAAGTCGTTTAATGGTTAAACGCAAGATACATGCTAAAGAGACTAGATAGTCATTTCCTTAATTATTGTGTATTTACATTTAATACTTGATTAATTTAAATACACATTAATTAATAGTCAAAATGAGTTATTTGACTTATTTCCTAAATGAATATATGTTTTTAATATTTAATGTAAATATTGTACATATATTTAATATATTTGTATTTGATTAATTAATTAATTATTTAATTGTTAAATGATTAAATTAATTAAAATATAAATATCTTATGTTAGGATAATTAAAGTTAATGATGATAGTTGCAATTGTTGACTTTAAATAAATGTCATTAAAAGGTTATTAGATATTTATGCAAGTTGATAAAGTGATAAAGTTTAAATGAAATTGAAATTTACATTTGTTGAATTTGGTTAATGCATTTTCGGCCAAGCCAATTTTAACAAGTATAAATTGTTTTCATTTATTTTTCATTTCACTTAACCTAATACACATTTCACAAAAGCAAAACACCATTGAAGGAACTTAAAGAAAGCTTGAGAAAGAAAGAAAATCCAAAGGAAGCTTGATTTTAGTAAGTTTTTTCCAACTTACTATTAGTAAGGAAATTGTTCCTTAGGATCTAGGCTTCAATATATGATATCTTTAGGTTATTTCTTTCTTTGTTCTTTGTGGTTTTTGTTGATGGAAGCTTTGGTGAAATTGTAAAGCATGTATGATGATGGAAGTATGTAATTAGTGTAGTTGTAAACATTCTTTTAAGGTTTTGGAAACCATGTTGCTATTCTAGAGTTTTTGACCCACTCTTAAATGACCTAGATTTGATCTTGAGTTGTTTCATTGTGTTGAGACTTGAATTGGATGAAAGATTGATGATTGAAACATTTGATTTAATGTAATTAGCCTAATTTGTCCAATTTGTGGAAATTGAAAAATTAGGGTTTCTAACTAATTCCAAATTTGGGGGTTTTCATATATGTTGAGCATTTGGGTGTGTATATGATGCATGCAAAGTTTCATGTTGATTGGATTTCATTTGGATGAGTTTTGAAGCATGAAATGACCAAATGGTCAACTTGGGCACCAAATGGTGCATTCGGCCAAGATAAGGAAAATTGGGGATTTTGGTTGCTTTGGTGTTTTGATGTTTTGAACATCATAAGTTCATCTTAGAAATGATTTAGAATCATTCAAAATTGATTGGATCAATTTCGGACTAAAACGGACAAAAATACAAAGCAAGGGTATTTCGGTAAATTCACTTAAAATTGTTTTATTGAATTTATTTTCATAATTTGATTATTGGAATATTAAATAAATATGTTTATTTAATTTATCCGAGAAAAAGTTTTGAAATCTGAAAATCGGATTTTCAACGCTTCCGCTGCGTTACCGGATTCACCCCCTAAATAACCCCTACAGAAATATCGTTGAACTATTCAAAACATTATATCCGAGTTCCATTAGAAACATATTGACAGTTCTTGAACCATTCAAGACGTTCAACATGCTCTCTATTAAAAACACGTAACTAAGTCATGACAATTCATCAACCGAGTTACGAAGCAAATAAAACTATCTTAGGCAATTTCTAATTCATTAAACCACATACATCCAATGTATTAGTTTAATAAATCGGTAGTCCAATGACAATCATCAGTTAAATAAGATTTAATCACAACCTGAATACAATATTCATTAAATGGTTAAGGATATGTGGTGTGAATTCGTATCAGACCATCCTTTATCATAAGGAACAAGCATCAAATGCTTATGTGATAAAAACTCAAAAGGAACAAATCTAAGTTATTTATTTTACCGAATATTTTCTTAATGTTTATCTTTTCATTAATGACACAACTAGTCGTCTTAAAATATGTAACAACTGTTTATACAGAACAAGTAACTATCCAATAGTCACAAGTTCTGATATCAAATATCAAAACAGTTATTAAACATTATTTTAATTAACTAGACGGGAGATCCGATATCCAATACCTACAGTTGTCGTATTGCGAGAATCGATATTCTCTATACATAACTATACACATCTCATTTTCTCTAAGCTTTATAATTTACGTTCAATTATTCACAATGATTGCAAATAATTGATTAGCACACTGTTTCAAATACGTGACTTCTAAAAGTCACTAAAAGCCAAGAAACGTCATTAAAGATAAACAAATACTAAAGAGATTTTCTTATGCCAGTCAAGAATCTCGAGACATGAACTATTCAAGTCAATTCTTTTCTGCATAAGAAACAATTCTAACTAGACTATTATATCCTAAACTAGATATCTATTTAGATTACCTAATCGCGACTTAGAAACTAAGTCACAAACCATCTTGATTTTCAAGAAAATCGGAACAACAGTTCCCGATGATTTTAACTAATCTAATAATATCTAAGTCTACTGTCTTTCTAGAACCTATTCTAGAACAACACAACCATAAATAAAGTAAGAAAATATATTCAAGTAATAAGCATGCAGTGGATTAGAAGTAAAATTCTATAAGCAGTATAGAATAAAGGAAAACGAAAGCAGTAAATTCCAAAATATTGCACACTGCTTAAGTTATGGATTTTAAACTCAGCAGTGTCTCACACTACTTTACGTAATACCGTAATCCCCAACGGACAACGGGAATTCAATAATTAAATCGAATTTCATAGTGAGAGTAGGATCCCATGAATATATTTCGACTCACAGCTTTGGCACGTTCTCGCCTACGTATATTCATTAGGTAGACAACTCATTGTCAATCACTCACCAGTGACTCCTGATTTTTGTCCTGACCGTTTCTCGCTGTGACAGCTTTGGCACGTTCATATTGAGGCGTATCAAGGCTACACTTGTCAATGACAAACTCAAGCTACCGGTGTAGTCCTGACAGCTTTGGCACGTTCATGATTTCCACTTTCACTTGAATTTGTCTCTTATCATATAAGTTCTACCAGCGCAAATGAACTACCATCAACCATAACTGCACAGCTTTGGCACGATACAACTATAGCATCAGGAAATCATTTGCATCCGTACTGACAAGGCGCACCAAGAAACATGTATCCAATACACGTTACTTTACAGCGATATTTAAAAGCGGGGATTTTCCTACGGAAGCTAAACTCTACATCCAATGCAGAATTCTAATCAAAATCATTTTCTAAACATTTCAATTCTACCTATAGAAAATTTAACTTAATTTAACTTATTAAATTTCGTTACATTTTCCGTTAGCGTAAAACTGAAAAGTAAAGAAACATATCTAGATTACATGCATGTGCGAACAATAAATTGGATTAAATATCATATATCAAGCATGAATAATGTAATGGATAAAACATCAGACATGCTCTGATACCATTTTGTTGGGGTTTTGGGCGATGGGGCGCAGCGGAAGCGCGGGTCCGGGCGATATCGTATTTTAAATTTTTTTCAGAAATACCGAATAAATTATTCAATATCTAATATGAATAATTTATTCATATATTACCTAAACCAATTTATTTAATATCAAATATTAACATAAACATAGTTGAAACTCGCGAAACTTTTACGAAAACTGTTTTTCAGCAAAATTGCCTAAAACACGTTTTTGACCGAACTAACTACCCGACACTTATGGAAATTGCCCAGGTCAGCTCCAATAGTGTCGAGGCAGTACACGAGCTGCCAGAAAAGTGACGGAATCACTATTTTCACAGCCGTCACCCGGATGGCTCAAAATCCACCCGGTAACGCCGTTTTTGGCCGTTTTCGCTTATTTCAAGTCGGAAACACTTTCCGGCAATTGTGCCAACTCCTAAAACACATTCATTACATTCGTAGGACATCAAAAATATCCCAGGATTTCCAGTTTGGGCAGATCTGATCTGCAGAACCGAATTTACCATTTTCATGCTTTTAAATCCAAAATTCCAAGATTAATCAAATTAATCAACACACCAAATCAAGTCACCACACATATGAATCACTCTAGAACAATTCTAGGCATGATAAGAGTGGTTACCACACTCTAGAATGGCAACAAATTTTTCCTACAACAATTTATAAAATTGGATAAAGATTACACTAATTTTATCCAATTTCAATTTCACACATGCAAATTAACCTCCAATTCATCCATCCAAAACAAAACCCCCAATTTTAGAAATAAAAAAAAAAAAACCTTAGAACATTTCTAGATTATCAAGAAAACAAGAAACAAAATTTCTTAGGCTTGAGGTGTGAAAGAATTACCTTTAATCCTTGTATCCTAAGCCATTTTTCTTTGGTTTCCTTCATTTCTTTCCATAGTTTGATCAAAGCAAACCCTAGGGACCCATTTTTTATTTGTTTCGGCAGTGGTGATATCAATCATCAAAGAGAAAACAATTTCCTCTTTTATTATTGTTATTGCCGACAATAGGAGGGCATATTTGTCCTTTAATTTTTTTTTTTTTTTAATTTGATCAATTATCAAATAATATAATGCATGCCACATGACACATGTTACCAATAAATGATAAACAAATGTAATAACAATTATCACAAAAGTAAATTATTCAATTAAATTAAAATTAAAGTCAAAGTAATAAAATTCAAAATTCAATACTTTAACCTTTATTTTAATGCCATGTGTAACCAATAATAATTAAACATATATTCCGTAATAATTATGAAATATATATAATTTAATTATTTAATTATTTAAATATTTAACACTTAAAAATCTAAATAATTAACTAATATAATTACTAATCCATATGTATTTTATTTACAATAAATAAAATACGTACAGAAGTGACATGTGTCAAAATTCCATTTGACGAATAATTAATGTGTATCTAATCGTATTATATATCAAATACAAATACACAATAATTATTAGCGGATAAAATCCCCTAAAGCATGTGTTATCATTTAACCGATTAAACGATCTGAATTAACTCATTTAATCCGTTGAAGTATTAGGAATAATCTGTATTATTCATATCGAGTTGCCCAAATGCTCAACGAGTACACTTCATATTGTGGACTATCTAAGTTTAGGTTTATCCGTCCGAAATCCAATTTCGTGTCCATAATTCACCTACTCATGAATTATGACGACCACGGGTAATCTCGCTAAACTATACAAGCCGAGGTCACTGCATACGTATAATTCCTCCGTCACAGGCCATCCGTATTATACCTGGGATATAGATGAGAACGTCAAATCCGTTCGGTATAATACAGTTGACTTTCAATTTACGATCTCTCAATAACATTCGAAACTGATTTTCGAAGTTATACCACGACCATGGATTTACTAGATCATAAACACGTGCTGGATACCTATGCCCTGTACACAGGACTGACAGATCCTGTCTTGATACGCACTGGATATCATGAGCATCAGTCCACACCCAACGAACAGACGGAGGTCTGATCATGAATAGATCGTTGACGTGACTGCCATCAAAGTATGGATGATAGCTCATATATCCACAGTGGTATCTCAAGTCGAAGGACCACTATGCTCGCTCAACTCGAGAAGGTTCCTATTGACGTTGGTGTACCATCTATTAGGAAACCTTCAGTGAGTCGTTCAGTGTCTTATCAAATAAACACATACATGTCTATACAAGTCTCCCGAGACTCATGGTTCACTGGGATAAACCATCGGACCAAGTCACGATATACGACATGTACTGGTCTCAGCGGATTTTACTAAC
Organism: Zanthoxylum bungeanum; assembly: GCA_019454045.1. Taxonomy (NCBI): domain Eukaryota; kingdom Viridiplantae; phylum Streptophyta; class Magnoliopsida; order Sapindales; family Rutaceae; genus Zanthoxylum; species Zanthoxylum bungeanum. The sequence goes on from SKCR01035466.1 coordinate 114,942, forward strand.
CGACCCGTGTTAGTAAATCTTGACCATGAACTTTATTTAAGGAAATGTAACTAATAGTGCGCTTCCCAATGTCAATTACAAACTACGTTGTAACTGCGCACTATACTGCAAATCCTAGGGTCTTTATCTAATATACACGTATCACTAAACCGGATTCAGTTTCGATCTAATCGTAATCAGATATCTAATCGTGATTAGATCGAATAAGTGTATAAAAGACAAGGGTGCTACCATTAAATTAAGTAATATTATGGAAAATTGAACCGCTCGTATTTATGAATCGGACATAAATACGATCTGAATTGACACTCACTCAGGAGCACCAACCCTAACAGCACTTTTGTTGCGTTACATAAATTATAAGAACCACACACACACCCAAATCTGTTTTCTTAACGTTGCTCCTCTTTGTGTCCCTTTCTGCATTGGATCTCTTATTTTGAGCACCGGAAAATGACGACTTATGGAACAATCGCGACAGAGACACCCAAATCATCAAACCCACATTTCAGCGCACGCGTAAAACAACTTTTTGGCACGGCAAGGGCAAGGCCATGGAATGAGGTGATCCAAATCCAGTCTTTCAACCTTCCATCCTCATTTGGTAATCTCATTGATAGAATCCAAACAAATGCAGCATTTTATCGCATGAACTACGCCATTATCTTATTGTCAATAGTGGTTATCAATTTGTTTTGGAACCCGGTTTTCTTGATAATCCTGATAGCCGCATGGTTATTCCTATATTTCATGGGCGATGGGGACAGATTAATGGGTTTATGGCTATGAGATCGATGATAGGATTATGATGACTGGGAGCGATTGCTTTTCTTTTTCTAACGGATGTCGCCAAAAATATAATAATTGGGACGCTGGTGATTGTGGCTCATGCTGGATTGAGGAGTACTGTTGATGATGAAGAGAGGCTAGGATCTTTGCCCGTTGCGCCTCTGCCTCTTCCCCATGATGCCAGTTCCCAATTTATAATCGGCAAGCCCTGTTTCTTTTGTTATTAACTTTTTATTACAAGAAAGAAATAAGACCCACTTTATATCTAGTGTTGATGCCGATTTTTGGTCAACTTCTAATACATCAAATAAGACCACTTATATTTCCCTGAGGCCATCTTTACTCCCTCGAGGCTAATGTTATCATTTGTCATGGCTCTTAGCTCTGCCCATGATACTCTGTTCTAATCATATTATTAATACTAAGGGTAAGATAAAAAATATCCCCCCCAAAACATTTTGAAACCGCTCTCAGCATCATGAAATCAAATAATATAAGATTTAATTTAACTTATGGTTTTCGTCCCCTGTTTCCACTTACAACAACCAGCACTGTAACCATCTCGGCTGTTACAGGACAACATATGAGGTCCATTGTCCACTTTGATAGCCCAACAAGTGGTTTTGTTCTCGACACCAAAGATCTAACGGTCCGCTGAGGAATCCCTCATTTATATGCATTTCACCTGGCATTTTCTTAAACAATGTGGGGGGGTATCGTACGGAATGTAGAAGCAGAATGGAACTATTCATTTAATTTCTAACAGAGCTACTAAACACGACATCACAAAACCAACCTTTACAAATACTGTGTTAGTCTTTTTGCCTTAATTGCGGCTAGCTGCTGCTACCAGTTTTTGCTGATGCACTTTGGAAGGTTAAAAAGAAAAAAGTATTTGGCTTTAAACTTTTTATCAACATAGCACATGATGACAACAGACGGGAATCAATCGACAAAAATGTCTTGAAGAAAAAAAGTTGAAATATTGCAACTCCACCGCAGCACTATGGGTAATACTAATCCTAAAGACAAGGGAAAATATATATCTTTATGATTCATGATTCATGGTGATGGACCAACCAATAGTTCATAAAGGAATCACCAGCAGCAATTACTTTTTCATTGGACTACCATATTTAACTATTGATTTGAAAAAGTATTTAAGTCATCAAATCAAACAGAGCATATACTCGTATACCATTCAACTGTTAAAAAACTACAAGAGAAAAAAAACATGCTGATAATAAGCAGACAATATTGAAGTGTTCAAATCAAATGACTCAATTTCACTGATGGTAAATTATAGAGAAATAAATGTGACTTTAATCAACAAATCAAAAGAAAGAAATATTATCATTCATTAATTTTTTATCCATTCATTTATGCAACAATCTTTCATCAACACGATTGAATTACATCCAATACAAACAATTATGAGCAATAAACAATTACTCAAAACAAGATCAAGATTCTATACAAGCAGCAGTACCAGAACCGCAATGAAACACATTAAACACACACTTAGGTGAAATCACCTGCAGAAGCAACCTCGCCGCGTGTTCTTGCCTCACAACAGCACCTTCCTTCTCCACCAACACAGCCGCCACAATTCTCTCATACCCGCCACCTGTCCCACTGGCCAAGTAAGCCACAATCGCCGCCTGTACGGGACCCAAGCTCGGATTATGCGCGGCAGACTCCATGTAAGAGCCTTTATAAACCTTTCTTTCACAATCCATGATGGCCACCCCAGATGGGCATTTACTGTAGGGGGCATGAGACCTATTGGCAGCTTCTAAAGCTGCATACTTCAAGTTATCGTTTGAGTTTTCAGGTATCTGACCGTTACAGAGATGAAACGACAAGCCGTTTTGGTGAGTCTCTAACAGTAAAGGCACATCTCTGTCTAAAAGATTATTGGGGCCAAATCTTTCAGGTAGTAAATGTGATAGCGGGTGATAAATACATTCATTCGAATTATTTGAGGTGACGCAGATGTTGATATCGGGAGCGTCTCGGATTTCTTGCAAGAATTGGCGGCAGTGGCCGCAAGGGGCGGCGGAGACGGCGAAGTACTGGAGGCGGGGCTCGACATTGAGTGTGAGGTTGGTTATGAGGAATTGCTCGGCGTGGATGGAGTGGTGGAGGGGGAGGCCCGGGAACTCGACGTTGGATCCGAAGAAGATCCGACCCGATGACCCGAGCCCCACTGCGCCAACGTGGAATTTGGAGATTTGGGGGCGGGCTAGGGTTTGAGCGGATTTGACTAGCGTGGGGAGGAGCTGGGGGACCGTGAGGCCGGTCTTTTGAGCCATTGATTCAGCTTCTGCGGCCTCGATCACGAATATGGGTCGCTCCATTCTGGGTTTCCGGGTAGACCCGTTTGTGATTGAATGATAATCGCGCGCGTGTGTGTGTGTGTTCTGAGAATGAAGAGTGGGGAGCTAGAGAGAGACAGAGTACTCTGATGTTATTTATAGCACAATTTGAGGATCCTTTCTTTTAACCTTTTATTATTTTACTGGGGTAAACAAAAAAATACAGATCCTTCAAATTATGTTTTATTTATTTATTTTGTAATTTAATAATATTTAGAGATGACAAAAATTCCACAAAGGATTGGATCCTCTCCCATTGGAATAGCAGTTAGTTAAGAAAAAATTAAAAAAATTAACGTTTGAGGCAAATGAAGAAAATTTAATACTCATTTTGAATTCCTGAAAGGTTATAGTTAATGTAAAATATTCATCCATTCCCTCCATATTAATTAATTATTTTTAAAATTTTTCAATAAATATATTTAAATTATAAATTATAATTTTATATAGATGTAAATAAATTATTTATATAAAATAGATAAATTATAGATAGTAAAATTCCTTAAATGAAATAATTACAGACATTTTCTATACAGGGATTCATCATTTTTATGAACTTATCGACAAAAAACAAATTTCAATCTCCTATATTATAATTTGTGTAATAAATTTATACAATAGCTGTAATCATTTTTGGGTACATGTATGTTTTATTTTGTTTTTTATTGATGTAATAATTTAACAGATAATGATTTAAATTTTTAAAGATAAAGTTTGGAGTCATTTGAGATCCCTTTTATTATTCGGGGATATCCATTCCTACCCTTAAAATAATTACAATGAGGAGACAAAGAAATATGAATATTGTCAAGGGATAAATACGAGAATAGTGATTCCCTCTCTATCCCTCCTCTCCCAATTGTAATCGTTATTACTACTACTATACAATTCTTTTTTAACAATGAGTGTTATCAAAGTTTAACGCTTAAAACTAAAATGGACATGGATTCAATGTTGAGTTTTTTTTTTTTAAAAAAAAAAAATTATGATCGATAGTAATTAGATAATAGTTTATGAATAATAAAATCTTAACGGTATATTATTATTACAACAAACGTGATAAAAGATTCATGGAGCACTAAATCCATATTAAGTAACACTCATCAGTTTTTTTTAGCGGTAATAATTTTTTATTATTGATGACAATATTGTCCTTACAGGTTGCAAAAGTTTTATATTACTCATTGCGCCAAAATACATAAATTGTATATGTAACAAAACATTTGTTACTATTAACAATATTACAAAATGAGTAAACTAAGAATCTAAATTTGTAAGTTTATTGTACAACCTAAAAGTACATTAAAAATTCAACGGGAGCAAGGATGAGACCTATATTCTCATATTTGGAGAGAAATATATTTGTTGCAACAAAATCAATTTTTTTTTTTTTTATCAATTTTTTTTTAAAAAAATTGTTGATGATTCAGAAAGAAAATGATGGCATTATTGGAATGCAAAATTATATTAACAGGAAGTAGATGGATATATGGAAGGCATACATAAAAGACAGGTCAATGCTTTATAAGAGTTGTATAGAACACGGATGATTAGTAGAGATATTGGTGTATCAAGACAATCTAATTATGCTAACTTGACCAATGATGATAATTGATTAGTATTCATGCAAAGACAATAGGCAAAAGAAGTGGTTGGGTGAAAGCTTAAACTTACTCATTGTGAATGATGGTATAGGCTTACTGATTGGGAATAAGCATAAAAGTACTTGCAAGTGTTAATTGAAATTATAAAATTTTGGGAAGGAATCTGTTGATGGTGTTTTTCGGGCACTATGTTATTTAAACAACACGACAGGGGTAAAAGGGGTAACTCCATTGATCGAGACCGTAAGTTAAAGCCGACCCGACAACTTGACGGTAAGAGGCCGAGCACTTTATACTAAATGGCCGAGCACTTTGGTTCGGATGACCGAGCACTATAAGGCCGGCAGAAACACTCTCAGTTCAAAGGACTATCATGACCGACCACATGAAGACCGAGCACATGACGAGGCGTGTTCAGGAAGATAAATCATCATATTCTTGCAGAGAAAATGGATAAGTTGTCCTACTTTAATGGGGTAAAGTAATAACTTAATATCCTAATAGGATAAAGGAAGTAAATGTAGTTTTGATTAGGAATCCTTATGGGAAAAGGGAATAGTTTTGACTAGGAATCCTGATAGGAAAAGGAGACCATCTCCAATTGGGAATTCTTGTACAAATAGGAATCTGGTTTCTTCACCATTATAAATAGGAGGGTAGAGTGAGTGTAGAAGGAAAAGTTGAAAGGATCTAAAAATCATCACAAGAGTGAGGGATTAAAGTTCCAATTTGTAAGAGCAAAGGAGAAGTCTGAGAGGTGTATTTGAGTAAATAAAAAAGTACCACCCTGTTCTTGTCCGTGGACGTAGGTCGGATCCAAAATCCACCGAACCACGTTAAATCACCTTGTCTGATTGGCGTATTTTCTTGTTTTCCGCTAAGTTTGCTTTTGGTTCCCTATAACCAAACAAATTCACAGTTGAAGGAGGGTTCCCTCAGAGGTGATATTCCCGTATTACCCTGAGACCAAAATCAGCCGTCAACAGTTGGCGCCGTCTGTGGGGAACTTCAACAAAAAGCAATTCACGTAGTAAGACAAATGGCGGAAGACGGAGATCACCAACCAGGAGGTCCGGCAATGGACTGGATGAAAAGAATGGAAGATAGCATGAGGACTATGATGGATCGACTAGAAAGAATGGGAGGAGCGGACAACGAGAAACCTGAAACCGGGGCCGGCCAGAAAAGGAAAGAAAGGGAAAAAGGGAAAAGTGCAGCGGACGTAAGCGAGGACGAGGAACCCAGAAAGAGAGGCCCTTATGGGATAAGATCTGAAGTGGTAGGAAGAGAGCCGCGCTCAGAAAACACATGGGAAGAAGAAGAGGAACAATCACTCGACCCATCCTCCAACAGTTTTTACAACTCCGAGATGGAGAATAAAAAGTACAACGAAGACGTGCAGGAGACTTCCGGGCTTAAGGAACGCCACGCCCGGAACGACAGGCGAACAAAAGGACACAGAAGGCGACACGGGGGCACAACCCGTGAAATAAAGTCTTGGTTGAGAAAAGAGATGACCAGATGGGGAGAAGGCCTCAAGATCGGCGCGGGAGACACCCGAGGCGAGGAAGAGGGGTCTCCCCTTACGGAAGAAATAAGGTCAGCACAATTCCCGAAGCGGTTTAACATGCCGACCATAGCGCCATACAAAGGCCACTCCGACCCAAAATCCCACATTGAGAATTTTGTCCTCCTAATGGAAGTACAGGGGGTAACGGGCGACGCCGTATGCAAAGTATTTCCCTTAACTTTGGGTGGACCTGCCATCCTATGGTATAGAAGTCTGGCCCCGGGAAGCATCCAGAGCTTCTCCCAGCTTAAGAAATCATTCATCCGACACTTCAAAGGAGCCTGCACCCCTAAAAAGACAATAGGAGAACTAAGGCTCATAAAACAGGGAGATGACGAAACACTAAAAAGCTTCATTGAAAGGTACCACAACACCGTGCTCGAGGTCGGAGGATACGAATCCCAAGAGGCCCTGGAAAGTCTGAAAGGGGCCCTAAGGGTCGGGAAACTCTGGACCCACCTGAGAATCCATGAGACCACCAGACTATGCCACTGCCCTGGAGTTGGCCAGGAAGTTTATCTTAATAGAGGAGGAGAAAAAGATTTTCCGGGGAGTAGACACCCGAAAGACTAAAATGCTCAGGTCAGACAATCAGTGGGATTCGATTGGAAATTTGAGGAGACCAGTCCCAGAGCAGAAGAAACTCAGACTGACACCTCCGAGTAGTCATGCTCAAAAGATAAACTCATCTGTCCAAGTCAACCATATCGCGGGGGGGACAGTATACACCCCCTGAACAAACCTATGGCCCAGATAGTTCGGGAAATCCAGGATAAAGGTCTGTTGGCCGAGCCTAATTTGAGGAGGTTCCCGATTGAGGAGGGAAATAGTAGGGCTTACTGTATCTACCATAACGTAAGAGGACATGCCACGAATGAGTGCAGAGACCTGCGGGAGCAGGTGGAAGACTTGGTGAAAGAAGGCTATCTCAGTGTGTACACAGACCATTCGGTTTTTGAGGTCGACCAAAGTTGATAGCGGAAGTCATCCGGTCAGATGCGTGGAATGCTGAGATGCATAGAGGATGTATTAAGAAAGAGCCTTGCTTGTAGTGACCCTTATAGAGTTGCAAGAAAGGCAACAGATCCCAAAAATGTGAGTAAGACATCTTCTATCTTAGACTGACATTTGATTTTGCTTGTTTGTTATGGCCCACACAATGGTTTTGATATTTTTTACGGCTCGGGTCTGCTCTTGTACCACTGAGTCCGTTTTGTTGATATTTGTTTTACGGCTCGGGTCTGCTCTTGTACCGCCGAGTCCGTTTTGTTGATATTTGTTTTACGGCTCGGGTCTGCTCTTGTACCGCCGAGTCCGTTTTGTTGATATTTGTTTTACGGCTCGGGTCTGCTCTTGTACCGCCGAGTCCGTTTTGTTGATATATGTTTTACGGCTCGGGTCTGCTCTTGTACCGCCGAGACCGATGTTTCTTTCCGACTCGGGTCTGCTCTTGTACCGCCGAGATCGATATTTGTTTTACGGCTCGGGTCTCCTCTTGTACCGCCGAGTCCGTTTTGTTGATATTTGTTTTACGGCTCGGGTCTGCTCTTGTACCGCCGAGTCCGTTTTGTTGATATGTTTTACGGCTCGGGTCTGCTCTTGTACCGCCGAGACCGATGTTTCTTTCCGACTCGGGTCTGCTCTTGTACCGCCGAGATCGATGTTTTATTCCGGCTTGGGTCTGCTCTTGTACCGCCGAGACCGATGTTTCCTTACGGCTCGGGTCTGCTCTTGTACCGCCGAGACCGATATTTCTTTCCGACTCGGGTCTGCTCTTGTACCGCCGAGATCGATATTTCTTTCCGACTCGGGTCTGCTCTTGTACCGCCGAGATCGATGTTTCTTTCCGGCTCGGGTCTGCTCTTGTACCGCCGAGACCGATGTCTCTTTCCGGCTCGGGTCTGCTCTTGTACCGCCGAGACCGATGTCTCTTTTCCGACGGGTCTGCTCTTGTACCGCCGAGATCGATGTTTCTTTCCGGCTCGGGTCTGCTCTTGTACCGCCGAGACCGATGTCTCTTTCCGGCTCGGGTCTGCTCTTGTACCGCCGAGACCGATGTGTCTTTCCGGCTCGGGTCTGCTCTTGTACCGTCGAGATCGATGTTTGTTACAGCTCGGGGTTGGGTTACGTCCCACCGAGTCATGCTCATTGGTCTGGGGACGTAACATTCCCCCAGGACCAAGTGATTTTTACAGCTCGGGGTCGGGCGATGTCCCACCGAGTCTGCCTTTGGACTGGGGACGTAACATTCCCCCAGGACCAAGTGATTTTAACTGCTCGGGGTCGGGCGATGTCCCACCGAGTATGTCATTTGGACTGGGGACGTAACATTCCCCCAGGACCAAATGATTTTTACAGCTCGGGGTCGGGCGATGTCCCACCGAGTCTGCCTTTGGACTGGGGACGTAACATTCCCCCAGGACCAATGATTTTTACAGCTCGGGGTCGGGCGATGTCCCACCGAGTCTGCCTTTGGACTGGGGACGTAACATTCCCCCAGGACCAAGTGATTTTTACAGCTCGGGGTCGGGCGATGTCCCACCGAGTCTACCTTTGGACTAGGGACGTGACATTCCCCCAGAGCCAAGTACCTCTTTCAGCTCGGGGTCGGGTTACGTCTCACCGACTCAGCCCTTCGGACTGGGGACGTAACATTCCCCCAGGTCCAAGTGCCTTTCTCAGCTCGGGGTCGGGGTACGTCCCACCGAGTCAGCCATTCGGACTAGGGACGTAACATTCCCCCAGGTCCAAGTGCCTTTCTCAGCTCGGGGTCGGGGTACGTCCCACCGAGTCAGCCCTTCGGACTGGGGACGTAACATTCCCTCAGGTCCAAGTGTCGTTCTCAGCTCGGGGTCGGGTTGCGTCTCACCGAGTCAGTCCTTCGGACTGAGGACGTAACATTCCCCCAGGTCCAAGTGCCTTTCTCAGCTCGGGGTCGGGGTACGTCCCACCGAGTCAGCCCTTCGGACTGGGGACGTAACATTCCCTCAGGTCCAAGTCCCTTTCACAGCTCGGGGTCGGGGTACGTCCCACCGAGTCAGCCCTTCGGACTGGGGACGTAACATTCCCTCAGGTCCAAGTGTCGTTCTCAGCTCGGGGTCGGGTTGCGTCCCACCGAGTCAGTCCTTCGGACTGGGGACGTAACGTTCCCCCAGGCCCGAGCATCTCTCACAGCTCGAGACAAGATCACATGCCACCGAGCACATCATCGTTAGCTCAGAGGCAAAGTTTTCTCCTCACAATCGAGATTGGATCAGTCAGGGGTCAGGACCCCCAAATCTCTGGTACAGATATTACAGAGGATGAGTCATTTTTTAGTTTGGACAACAAGAGGAACCTCATCTCTTGATGGAACGACCCAAGTAAGCAATTTGCTTTGAGGTGGAGAATCATTCTGAATAGAGTCAGCATCTCCAATAAACCGAGGATATGAAGATAGAAACAGAAGACTTAGTTGATGGCAAAAACAATTTCTCGGTGATTTCTGGAGCGACCACCAGCAAGGCGATCAGCACACCATCTTTTTTTATAGTTCCCGGCATCAACTCACAAACTCGTTGTTACCGAGAACTAGGGGACAGATGTTGATGGTGTTTTTCGGGCACTATGTTATTTAAACAACACGACAGGGGTAAAAGGGGTAACTCCATTGATCGAGACCGTTAAAGCCGACCCGACAACTTGACGGTAAGAGGCCGAGCACTTTATACTAAATGGCCGAGCACTTTGGTTCGGATGACCGAGCACTATAAGGCCGGCAGAAACACTCTCAGTTCAAAGGACTATCATGACCGACCACATGAAGACCGAGCACATGACGAGGCGTGTTCAGGAAGATAAATCATCATATTCTTGCAGAAAATGGATAAGTTGTCCTACTTTAATGGGGTAAAGTAATAACTTAATATCCTAATAGGATAAAGGAAGTAAATGTAGTTTTGATTAGGAATCCTTATGGGAAAAGGGAATAGTTTTGACTAGGAATCCTGATAGGAAAAGGAGACCATCTCCAATTGGGAATTCTTGTACAAATAGGAATCTGGTTTCTTCACCATTATAAATAGGAGGGTAGAGTGAGTGTAGAAGGAAAAGTTGTTGAAGGATCTAAAAATCATCACAAGAGTGAGGGATTAAAGTTCCAATTGTAAGAGCAAAGGAGAAGTCTGAGAGGTGTATTTGAGTAAATAAAAAAGTACCACCCTGTTCTTGTCCGTGGACGTAGGTCGGATCCAAAATCCACCGAACCACGTTAAATCACCTTGTCTGATTGGCGTATTTTCTTGTTTTCCGCTAAGTTTGCTTTTGGTTCCCTATAACCAAACAAATTCACAGTTGAAGGAGGGTTCCCTCAGAGGTGATATTCCCGTATTACCCTGAGACCAAAATCAGCCGTCAACAGAATCTTTTGAGCATTTATTTGTGTTCTTTCATTCTAGGCAAGGCATGTAAATTATTGAAAATAATAATAAAAAAAAAAAATGGGTCAATCAAATTTCAAGCATGTGGGAGATGAAGCCAAACAAAGGGATCATTAGCCTTTTATTATATAATGGTGCAAGATATATATATAATAGTAAATCATTATATGGCAGAAGATGGTATTATCGCTTTGCTATTTTTTGCTATTGATGAGGGAAATGATAACCCATGGAATTTGATTTGATATTTCCTATAGGTAGAGTTGAATTGTTTAGAAAATGACTTAGATTAAAATTCTGCATTGGATGTAGAGTGTGGCTTCCGTAGGAAAATCTCCGTCTTTAAATATGGTTGTAAAGTAACATGTATTGGATACATGTTTCTTGGTCCGTCTTGTCAATACGGTTTATGAGTAACTTTATATGGCTGCATCCGAGAAAGTGCCAAAGCAGTGAGGGTGTAGTTGATAGAATTTTATCCATACCGGTTGTATATTGATACTAGACAAATTCAAGTGAAAGTGGAAATCCTGAACGTGCCAAAGCTGTCATGACTACACCGGTAGCTTGAGTTTGTCATTGGCAAGTGTAGCCTTGATACGCCTCTCTGTGAACATGCCAAAGCTGTCACAGCGAGAAACGGTCAGGACCAAAATGAGGAGTCACTGGTGAGTGATTGATAAAGAGTTGTCTACCTAATGAATATACGTAGGCGAGAACGTGCCAAAGCTGTGAGTCAAAATATATTCATGGGATCCTACTCTCACTATGGAATTCGATTTAATTATTGAATTCCCGTTGTCCGTTGGGGATTACGGTATTACGTAAAGTAGTGGGAGACACTGCTGGGTTAAAAATCCATAACTCAAGCGGTGCGTAATTTTATGGAATTTACTGCTTTCGTTTTCCTTTTATCTATATAGTTTATAGATTTATGCTTCTAATCCACTTCCTGCTTATTACATAAATAGGTTTTCTGACTTTACTTATGGTTGCGTAGTTCTAGAATAGGTTCTAGAAAGATAGTAGACTTGAATATAGTTAGATTAGTTAAAACCATCGGGAACTGTTGTTATGATTTTCTTAAAAATCAAGATGGTTTGTGACTTAGTTACTAAGTCACAATTAGGTAATCTAAATAGATATCTGGTTTAGGATATAATAGTCTAGTTAGAATTATTTCTGATGCAGTAAGAATTGACACGAATCAGTTCATGTCTCGAGATTCTTGACTGACATTAAGAAAACCCCTTAGGTATTTGTTTATCTTATAATGACGTTTCTTGGCTTTAGCGACTTTTATGAGTCATGTGTTTGACACGGTTTGCTAATCAATTATTTGCAATCGTTGTAAATAAGTGAATGTAAATTATAAAGCTTAGGAAAGGAGATACGTATAGTTGTGTATAGAGAATATCGATTCTCGCAATACGACAACTGTAGGTATTGGATACCGGATCTCCCGTCTAGTTATTTAAAAATATTTAATAACTGTTTTGATATTTGATATCGGAACTTGTGACTATTGGATAGTTACTTGTTCTGTATAAACAGTTGTTACATATTTTAATATAACTGGTAGTGTCATTGATGAAAGATAAACATTAAGAAAAATATTCGGTAAAATAAATAACTTAGAACTGTGTGTTATGAGGTTTTATCATAAAAGCATTAGATGCTTGTTCCTTATGGTAAAGGATTGTCTGATACAAGATCACACCACATATCATTTTCATTTAATGAATATTGTATTCAGGTTGTGATTAAATCTTATTTAATCGATGATTGTCATTGAACCACCAATTTATTAAACTAATACATTGGATGTATGTTGTTAAACGAATTAGAAATTGCCTAGATAGTTTTCTTTACTCCGTACCTTCGTTAATAAGTTGTCATGACTTTGTTACGGGTTTCTAATAGTAAACATGTTGAACGTCTTGAATGGTTCGAGAACTGACAATATGTTTTCTAATGAAACTCAGATAGAATATTTTGAATAGTTCAAAGATATTTTATTTGAGGTGTTGAAAACTATAAAATTCATCGTGAGTCTTTGAATTGTTCAAAGATGTTTGTTATGATCAAACACATGAATTTAAGGCAATTTAGTTCTAAGGTTGTTTAATCAATATGATTCTTACTCGATATTAAACTTCCACAATTTCATTGTGATGGAATTGGTCAGTGGGAGTGATCGAATCTTATACGATTTGATTCGTTGATATTGAGTGTTACCGAATTGGTTTTCAATGCTCTTGGGGTTATGCTCCAGTAACACTAATTCATCTCTTTAATTTAGGTTCCATTCGATTCTACAGTTACATATATGATATGTATAGTAGAAAATTCGAATATTGAAAAGTTTAAGATTTGAAACTTTCTTTTGTATAATTGTTATATAATTGAAAATATTTGTGCCTTGGAGGTACGAGGGATGGGTTTATCATTTATTTTATTTAATAGAATATTGTATTCTATTTGATAGAATATCTTTTCTACGATCCCGAGTAATAAAATTATTTTGTTACTTGGTGGTTAACATTGGATGTTGACGATTACAGAAAAAGATTTGAATTTGTGAAGTCAAATGTGAGAATGATAAACTGTAATGGAACTACATAATTAAAAAGATGAAAAGACTCTTAGACATCTTCCGTATAAGTTCAATAGGATGTCGAAATCATTTACAAAGTATTTGATACTTAATGATTCTGATGTTTTCTTATTGAAGAAAATTATCCTATAACTTATAGTGGGAGCGATATTTGATATCAATTCCGGAAATTACATTTGAACCACAGATCTAAGATTGTTCATAACTTACTACGATCAAGTTTAGAACTTGATTGAGCTTTCGTCATGAATTGTTCATGAGATGTGCAAATTATTTGCACAGCGAAAGCGAAGTGAGTTTGTGCAGATTTGACCTTTATAGTATGACAATGAGAAAATTATACTTTGTAGTCTATTGTAGATTCTGAGAAAACTTGTCTCTTGTCGCACTGATTGGACAATTAATGATTTGTTGGTTAATGTCGATATTAAACCGTGTGTTTTGGCTAAAGAATGTAAAGTGGCGTTCTTGAGTGATTTCTTCGAATGAGAGATCCGTTGTGATTTCTTTGTTTGAAGAGTTCATTCTAGAATGGCCCTGGAGTTTGTATTCTGTTAAGATCACAGTTTGATATACTAGCTTGTAGAGCCTATTGTAGACTTAGATAAGCTTTCCGAAAATCCGTGTTCTCTGATTTTGATACCAGTCAGATTGTCTGGTTTTATCGAAATATAGAGAATATGTATTTGTCAGTAGGGTCAGTGGGAGCATACAAATTTCTATCTAATATTACATATCCTAAGTCTTTTTTTCTCCGTGGAAGCGGTGTGAGTTATCTGTGATATATTTGATATAAAAGTTTTGTATATGATATAAAATTGTGAGACTTGTGAAATACTCTCATTAGTCGCGTATTAGATATGATCTAATAAAGGACACAGTAAGACTATCTGTATGACAGTTAATATAACTGTTTGACAGTTAATGTGTCTTATATATATATAGTATTCAACTTTCATAAATGATGATTCCTTTGTTGAAAGTGATATTGATTAGAAGTCTATTCAATGTTATGCATCATAGAATGATGGCGTAATGAATACTGTATTATATGCCATCAAAGATATCAATTTAATCATAATTGTTACGAGTTATTTTGATATGCTGAAGACCATGTGATGAGTTTAGAAACGTGTTCTTTGTAGTCTTTTAGATATCAAGAACGAGTTTCTCATATATGGAGAATTTAGTCAGCAACTATAAGGTACGATTAAATTTGTTTTTTAATTATGACATTAGATGGTATATGTCATATAAAGTCAGAAAAGATGCAGTGAGAGTGTCACCGTTGATTCTACTATATTAGTGGAATCAGTTGTAACTTTTGAAGTATTGACTTATGAAGTTGCATAGTGACCTCAATGATTCGAAGTTTTGATATTAGTTTTGTACTTGTGGTTGTCTTATAATATTTGAATTTGATTTCTAAATACATAGATAACTTAGCAACTAAAGCGCAATACTGATATAGCGTTTGAGTCATATTGGTGTGGAATTTGATTCTACAAAATATGAATGATTCCGGTTTAGGAAAACGGTTGAGTTTGTTGGACAGACTCGATTTGTTAAAAGCATGCTTACTTGTTGTTGCCTACCTCTTGAGTGCTGGTGAGCTCTTGAGGGCCATGAGTATGCGATACATATTGAGATGTGTATATGATACCATGGATTGGCACTAGAGTAACTGGGAGAAATTGTTAGGGTTGGTGCTCAGAGTGCCAATCCGGATCGTATTTATGTTCGATTTATAAATATGAGCTATTCTATTTTCCATAAATATTACTAATTTAATGGTAGCACCCTTGTCTTTTATACACATATTCGGTCTAATTACGATTAGATATCTGATTTCGATTAGACCGAAACTAAATCCGGTTTAGTGATATGTGTCTATTAGACAAAGACCCTAGGATTTACAATATAGTATGCAGTTACAATGTGGTTTGTAATTGACATTGGGAAACACATTATAAGATTTATATCCTTAAATAAAGTTCATGGTCAAGATTTGATAACACGGGTTGGTTAGCAAAAATCCGCTGAGACCAGTACATGTCGTATATCGTGACTTGGTCCGATGGTTTATCCTAGTGAACCATGAGTCTTGGGAGACTCGTATAGACATGTAGATTTTTATTTGATAAGACACTGAACGACTCACTGAAGGTTTCCTAATATATGGTACACCAACGTCAATAGGAACCTTCTCGAGTTGAGCGAGCATAGTGGTCTTTCGACTTGAGATACCACAGTGGGATATATGAGTTATCCTCCACACTTTGATGGCAGTCACGTCAACGATCTATTCATGATCAGACCTCTGCCTGTTCGTTGGGTGTGGACTGATGCTAATGATATCCAGTGCGTATCAAGATAGGATCCGTCAGTCATGTGTACAGGGCATATGCATCCTCACGTGTTTATGATCTAGTAAATCCATGGCAGTGGTATAACATCGGAAATCAGTTCCAAGTGTTATTTAGAGATCATAAATGAAATATCGACTGTATTATACCGAACGAGTTTGGCGTTTTTATCTATACCCTATGTATAATATGGATAGCTTGTGACGAAGGGATTATACGTATGCAATGACCTCGGCTTGCATAGTTTAGCGAGATTATTTGTGGTCGTCATAATCCGTGAGTGGGTGGATTATGGACACAAAATTAGATTTCGTGACGAATAAACCTAAACTTAGAGAGTCCCACAATATGAAGTTTACTCGTTGAGCACTTGGGCAACTCGACATGAATAATACGGATTATTCATAATACTTCATCGGATTAAATGAGTTAATCCGGATCGTTTAATCGGTTAAAAGATAACACATGCATTATGAATTTTTTGTCCGATAATGATTATTGTGTATTTGTATTTCATACATAATTCGATTAGATACACATTAATTTTTTGTTAAATGAGATTTTGACACATGTCATAAATATATGTATTTGTTATTTAATGTAAATAAAAATACATATATGTGTGTTAATTAATTGTTTAATTATTTAATAGTTAAATAATTAAATAATTAATATTTTAAGCCTTATCCAAATGTCATAATTGAATGATACATGGAGAAGTTTAATTGGAGCAAATGGCATGCATTCATTAAACTTTATATATGTCTAAATGTGATTGGATAATTATAAAGTTAAATGTGATTTTTTATTTGATAAATTAAAAGAAAAAAATTGCCTTTTTTTTTACCACATTTTCGGTCCATTATAAAAAGGAATTAAAAATTGTTTTTCATTATTCTTTGATCACCACTTCACTGCCGAAACATGTTCCAAAATGGGTTCTAAAATGGTTTCAAGAATTCATGAAGAAAATGAAGAAATCAAGGAAAAAAGTCATGGAATTAAGTGGATTAAAGGTAATTCATCTAATCCCTTTGCTTAGAAATTTGTTTCTTGTTTCCTTGTTGATCTTATGAGATCTAGGGTTTCTTTATTTACATAAATTTGGGGCTTTTGATTTTTGGTGGATGAATTGGAATAATAAGCATATGTGAAGTATGGATTTGATGAAATTAAAGTTGTTTCATTCCAATTTGTTCAAATTGTTGTTGGACATTATAGTTGCCATTCTAGAGTGTGGTAACCACTCTTATCATGCCTAGAATTGTTCTAGAGTGATTCATATGTGTGGTGACTTGATATGGTGTGTTGATTAATTTGATTAATCTTGGAATTTTGGATTTAAAGCATGAAAAATGAGAATTTTTGGTCTGCATATCAGATCAGTCCAAAATGGAAATTATGTGATGTTTTTGATGTCATATGAATGTAATGGATGTGTTTTGGGAGTTGGCACAATTGTCGGAATGTGTTTCAGACTTGAAATAAGTGAAAACGGCCAAAAACGGTGTTACCGGGTGGTTTTTGAGCCAACCGGGTGACAACTACGAAAACAGTGATTCCGTCACTGGTTGGGCAGCCCATGAACTGCCCTGACACTATTAGATCTGACCTGGGTAGTTTCCATAAGTTTCAGGTAGTCGGTTCGGTCAAAAAATACGTTTTAAGCCATTTTGCTGAAAAACGGTTTTCGTAAAAGTTTCGCGAGTTTTCACCTTATTTATGTTGATATTTGATATTGAATAAATAGGTTTAGGTGAAATACAAATAAATTATTCATATTAGATATTGAATAATTTATTTGGTATTTTGAAAAAGTTTTAAAATACGATTTCGCCCGACCCGCGCTTCCGCTGCGCCCAACGCCTAAAACCCTAACAGTTGATGCCCCTGAAGGTAAAAGAGAGATACAGAGGAACCGAAAATTTCGCAAATAGTTAAAAAAAAGAAAGAAGACAAGAAGGACATCAAATGAAAGATAGAGGTAAAATTGTGAAGATAAGATGATAATAAAATAGATACCAGACAAACAATGACAGAGGTGTATAATGATAAGACAAATTTTCAAAGGTACTACAGAATAGTAAGCTTTTCAGAATTGGGATAAGACTGGAATTTTATCGTATAAGTGAAGGGAGAAAGTTAGATGATAGTGACCCTTATGTTCTTTTCGTAACGCACCATTAAGAATAATATATGTGATATTTCAAGAATAGACTAAGTACAACTTAGAGACGGTCACATAAACTAAGAATACCGAAATTTTTGAGATCGGGACAGCTCTTAACAGGATAAGATTTGAGAGATAATTGAAGGTGGAGCATTTTAGAGTACAAGTAAGCAAGAAAGAATAGTCAGAATAAAGACAGTAACCGTACATGAACTAGCAAAGAAACCAAAGGTGCAGAAGAGTAAATTAGACTAGTTTGACCAGAGCCAATATTAATAGAAAATAATATAGTTTGAGCATAAAGATACACAAGATTAGGCTTGGTATAAATACTTTGTCTCAAACCCCTTAGTCAACCGAGAGGACTGTCAGAGAAAACTACCCTGAAGTAACGTCCTAGTATGGAAGCCATTAATTGACAGTGAGAGTACATAAAAAGCTTAGTTATGAGTTAAGAAGTCTTAAAACCCATAAATAATTGTATATGTGAGAACTCAAAGGAAGAAGCTTATAAGTAACGAGGGTTTAATAAAGAGAAAAGTGAACGATCAATTAGTTAGCTAAAATTGGAGACAAGAAGATATATAGTAAAGTATATCTTATAAAGTCATTTAAGTAGAATAGCTGAAGAACTCGAAATATACACAGGTCAAAGGAAGTGAAAGTTATTGGTACTATGGGGATACTCTAAAAATAGAAAGTGATAAAAGTTCCTAAGAATATTTAGGAATTATTTTTGTCATAACAAGAGGTATAAAGATTTCAAATTAGAATGAAACCAAGATGAGCAGGATGACAAGTCACGAATATATAGTGTAAAGGAAAGTGTAAAGTACGAAATACAAGTTCACTAAGGCCACAAACTTTAAAGAAGTACGTACAAGTATGACGAGAGTTTCGCAGAAGTTTTAATAGTAAGTCTCAAACAGAAAAGCAGAAAGAAAGGTAAGGAAGATAAGTATAGCAGAAAAATAAAATATCCTCGAACCAAGACAAATCCGCGAGTTAGACCACAAAAAGGATTTGAGGACGAATCCTATTTAAAGGGGAGATAATTTGTAACGACCAGAAATCTCGACTAATGTTATGCTGCGATACGAGTAATTACATGATATAAAATTTTGATTGGACACATATGCACTCTTGAAATGACTTTGGAAATAATTGGCAAACTCCTCGAAATTCCGATACGGAATTGTACGATGTTCCACTCCGGACAGCCCATGGTGTTTATGCCATAACGTTCCCATACAAACTCCGATTGTTGTGAATTTTATTTGTCGGAAAGATGAGATCGAGACCTATAACTTTTGTGCTGAACATATTCCCAAATTCGAATAAAAAATGGGTTGAAAAGGAAGATCAAAAATTCGGATGAATAATACCTGAGGGCATTCTAGTAGAATCTCAAAGTTTCTATAAATTTCTATATTCTTCTCTAATTTTACCAATTTCAAATATCCCTAGTATATAAGGGGAGTACTATTTAATATTTCACAAAATTAGAAAAGAGAAAGATTGATTGAAAACATGAAGGAGAAGGGAAGAAGAAAAGAAAAAGAATGAGAAGACAAAGAAGAAGAAGAAGAAGAAGAATAAAAGAAAAAGAAGAAAGAGAGAGGATGGAAGAAGAAGCAAAGAAGAGGCTTGGCATTCAAAAGAAATCCAACAAAATAAGTTAAGGGAACTTTGACCCAAATTTGAAATTATGAAATCTTGATGATATGAAGATATGTTGGTATTAGTGGCATATTAGGGATTGCATATTGATGATTGATGAGTAAAGAAACTGATTGTAGAGTTAAGTGTCCAAATTTTGAAAATTTTAAAGGTTTAGTGAAAAACAAGGATAATGAGATTAAATGAGTATTTGAGGATGATAAAATGATAGTTTAGAATATGTGAAGTTGATGTAATTAGATGGATTGTGTATTGGATATAGTATGAAAGCATTGTTGATGCATTTGGGTAAGATAAATTTGAGGAAGCAAGTTTAGAAACTTGGAAAATAGGTGCACGTCGCGACGCTCAAGGGGTTTGCGTCGCGACTTGTACTGGAAAAGTTAGGCAGATTCATTTCTGGAATGTATATGTTGCGACAAGCACTGGAAAGTTTCATGCATTTGTTTCTGGATTTGAGCGCGTCGCGATGCGCAAGGACCTGTATCGCTACGCGAAGACCAAAATTTCCCTAAATTGGTTTTAATTCATTCCAGTTCCACCCCAGCGTGTTAGAGGCCACCCTAAGGGTCTCGTATCAGTTCGTGTATACGCACTACATCATGATATTAATACGATATGGCTGGAAATAATACAAGTGCTTGAGTGGATAAACTTAGTTTAATTCAGAATATTTTCCCCAACCCACTTTCTAATCAACTTATCAATTATAGATCATCACAGGAACTTGAGTTTTCTTCGGCAAGTGAGTAATGCCAGCAAGATTCCAAATATGTGAGTGGACACACTTTTTCTTAAGTTGATTTTACTTTATGATTGTTTTAAATATCATACTTATATTTTCTGTATTTAGGGCGTTAGCCAAGTTTGTTTTGTATTATATTGTAATTAAACATGTTCCGAGAAATGTTTTAGAAAGAGATGTTGTCAAATGCATGGTTTTATGTTTTCGAGGCATGGGGGAAAAACTCACTTCAGTATGTAACTTGATACAAATATGGAATTGACGGAGATCACATGTACATATGTAGAGGACTGAAGGGACGATGATACGTAACGCCCCCAGATCCTAGTTCAGGACTATGGATGACCGATGCCCATAAATTTTAGTTTCAGAGCTTAAAGGGCAGCATAAATCCGCACCCCCAGTTCTAGTTCAGTGGCTTGGGGGATGGCGATACGTAACGCTCCAAGACCGCTAGTTTCAAAGAAAATAGTGGCATGCTTTGGGGGACGACGATACATAACGCCCCAAAGTCATGAATTTGCACTCTTAGCTCTAGTTAGGCGTATATGGGGACAACGATACGTAACACCCCTTTATGTTAGGTTTTCAGAGACATAGATCAGTTTTCAAATACATATTTCAGAAAAGTTTTCTAGAAAGGAAAGTGTTCAGAAACAACAGTTTTATAAGAGACTTTCAGAAAAGATAAGTTTTACAAAAGAGATTTCAAACAAGATTTTCAGAAAAGAGTTCAGAGTTTTCAGACAATAACAAAGTTTTCATATAAAGCTATTTCCTTATAGAACTTTGGTTTTAAAACCAAATTTCATAATAGTATTTCAGTTTTTGCTTTAAATCGTCCACTCACTTAGATCGTTCAAACGATCTAACCCCCCACTCCCAGTTTCTCTGTTTTACAGGTATTCCCGGAGGACGAGCTCGGGAGGATGGATACTGATGGCGGTCACTTAGAAGTTGGTCCACCAGGTCAAGTTAGAAATAAAGTCCAATCCAGTTAGAGTCAGGAAATGACATGTAACATATATCTTGTATAGTAAAGATTTCTTATATATTGCATTTTAATGATCATTGTCAGAGTTGCAATGTGTATTAAAACATAGTACTTAGTATTAAAAGTGTTATGCATTCATGGTTGATGAGTTGGGCAATGGTCCCATGTATGAGTTTATATGTGAGATAAGAATAGCAGATGTCAGAATTCAGAGGCTCAAGGGGATAGTATGGTCTATTCCCTGCCGGTAGCATCTTTCGGATTGGGGATGTTATAAAGGTGCGTCGCTACGCAAGCTAGTTTACAGGGGCTGAATTTTCACAAAACATACACATTACACCTTGCATTAACCAGGCTCTTATTTTTATATACTAATTTAATTAGTACAATATATCCACGGCATCCATTGGTCTTCAAATCTTGCTTCATGGTGTGTTATTGATTTCTTCGTGGAATCAGATTGTGATAAGTCCTTCGCAGTATCGACTTCTCTACATTACAAATAGGGTTACAAAATGGACTTATTACAAAGAAAATGAAAACACTTTAAAGAATATGACCTTTTGGTCTTACTTTCTCAATACTAAAAATATGAGCCGAAAAAAATAACCATCAATGCAATACATTCATCACATGAATCAAAGTAAACATTCATCACATGAACATTAAAACCATTCATCTTATGAATCTAATTGTGCCTACTCATCACAACATGCATTCTAATAATCTATATCTCATATAAATTATTAAAACTAAAAACTTTAAAAGAGAAGCGTTAAGAAAACTTTTCAACCTTAAGCTCTGATACTAATTGTAGGAAACGACTTTCCTTAGCGCAACGGAAGTTGCTAATGTGGGCACTGGCTCCGGTATGGATCTTTAAAATTTTCTTTGCCTTTCCCTTTTTGTTGTAGCCGAAATCCTCCAACATTTAAAGAATGGATTTTGCTCATTTGATGTAGATGAGTTTCCTTTGATGTCCAACACTTGGATCAACCACCCGATCGTCTGAACTATGACTCGAAACCAACAAACGAAGTGTAGGCTTCACTCACAAAGATCAACTTTAAACTTTTTAGAGAAGTATAAAATCAAACTATAATTAATTTAGAGAATGAAGTTGTATTGTCACAAAATTGTGTTTAGGCTTTTAGAATTTTCTTTCAAACACTCTCACAACAATTGTGAATGTTTAAACACTCTATTTTCTCTCCTTAGCACTTGTGTGAATGAATGGAAAATTCCAACTCTAACAAATGAGTGGAGATGGTAGATATTATATTCTCTTACACAAGCCAACAATTTTTATCACAAATCCTTCACATGCCATTGAATGGTAATGACAAACACAAAAGAATGGAGTGTCATCCAAAGACATGTGAAAAAGACAAATAAAAGCAATTATGTCATTCCTAATCTTAGACATAAATTATTGGAGAGCATGACAAGCCATTGGGTTTGGTCTCCAAGACAATTTAAAATTCATTATCTTAATAATTATGTCATAAGCTTAATTGTGATGTAATAATTATCTCATAATTATTACTAACTTGATAATCTCATAATCAAAAAATTCTAGAAAAAATTAAGTTAAACTAATTTAACATAGTTTTCATTTGTGACAAAAAAAATTATTAATCTTATTAATAATATATAAATATAATGTGAGCATATTATTAGACAATCTAATTATATTAGATTTGCTATAGTTAATCGAGCTAGCACATGGACTACATGGACCTATGGTTCCGAGCTCCAATAATTTCGAAATATTAATTAAACTCTTTAATTAAATATTATAAATTATTAACTCAGCGTTATTCCACTAAAAACTCGAAGTTGAACTCCCGTTACTGTAGATGGAAAATATAAGCCGAACAACTTCGGTGTCCATCGATATAGTCATTACATATGGATATAGCCTTTCACTAATATCTCATAAGTAGAGTCGGGTCATAAGTTCGTTATACCCCTCTAAATATTTTGTCTCTTAAGCACCATTGATTCTATAATGAACAATTAATTCATAACAATTATGAATATAAAACTTTCTATTCATAATAGAAGAGTTGAGCGCTCAAATTGTTCAAGTCCCGAATCAACTCTTAAAAAGGATATTCTTCTACTTCTCGTAAGAGTGAGTGAATTCCATATCTATGTAAAACGTTCCCAGCTATACACCAAACTATATCCCCAAAATACGTAGTTATTGGCCGGGAATGCAACACCGACCTCACCATAGTAAATCAAAGGACATAGCCTACCATGCATGAGTTCGTAGTACACTCAGGATTAAGATCGAATCCATATATGACCATATAGTAGATAAAGTGAATTTCTTTGGTTAATGGATATTAAAAGAAATTCATATTTATCTGAGTCCAGTCCTATATGATCTTATCATACAAGGTGCCTCCATTCCCATGTCACTACATGAACGATCCCGGATCAAGGTCGTCATACAGTATAGAATGGACCGCATCTATAGATAAACCAGAAACAAAGTACCCTCTTTGTTTACTCTCTATGGACTATTTAAATTACTAACTTCAAACTTAAATCCTTTTGTGCATCAAACATACATTAAGTCTGAAGGTACAAGAGTAATCAAGGTAAACAAGACAATTGAACAATATGCGATTTAAATCAAACAACTTTGATAAATGAATAATGCATTTATTATTATTACAATAATTAATTCCGTTTACAATACATGACGCTCTAGGGCATAAATCCCAACATAGTGGGCCAACCATTTTCTGATGGTCAAGACCATAACAAGCTCCTTAGCGAAAACATAATAAACTATCATAGAACATAAAAACATGAATCAAACCCCGTGACATAAATCATCATCATCATATACCGTCAGAAATGAGTTCAGAATCCTTCCATCAGAATACTTTTAAAATAAAAAAATTAAGGTATCAAAACATCAAATTATAAAATAAAATATCATAAGTAACAGAAACAGATGTATCCACTCACATACTAGAGTTCTGTCTACTGCTCGAGGGGTCTCGTTGTACTGAGTGGAATATCCTGCATGGGGTCTACAAAACATGATTTCAAGAATGATTAGGAACTGAGGATGTTTATGATCCTAATCCAATGCATGAATGATACATGAATGCTTGCTATTAAGAACGTGAAAATTTTGCGTTTATTCTATCTAAAGCGAGCTATCACGTACATGAAATTCTATCGGCCCGAAAACTAATTGTGTTATTTCCTAAAATGGCCAACAAGTGCCTTAACATAAATAAACTTATTAGTGGATTCGAACATCGTGAAAACTCCCAGCTTTATAAATATGAATCACTAATACTTGCCATAGCTACACATCATTACTACCCACACACCGCCCATAATACACATATAATCACCAACACACTTTCAACATCAATTCAAGGCGCTAAACACATTACTTATATAACCAACAACCACACTTTAAACCTTCTCCAAACTATCCAAATTCGATCATTGATAAATACTTGACAAATCTACCAAATTGGATACTTGTAGCATATTATATCATCACCCAAAACACAAAAATTGACCATCAATCACAGCCCCTTATCATTCGGTCAAGGGTCCCCAACGGTGGTATTCATGCTACACTATCACCACAATAATAATCTCAACTCACAAAATAATTTACATTTCTTTCATCACCATTACAACCATATCAACCTTAGGCTTATCTATATTACTTATAATACCTCTATCAATACAATACCAAGCCTACGCCATATAATCAACATTCGGCCATACCTACATCACCAAACTTAATAATAAATCACCCCTAACACACAAACCAAAAGGTAGCGTCACAAACAATGATTATAACACAACCAATCAAAAAATCAAGCATTTTGTCCTCCCCCTATGACACTGCCATATTGACCCATTCTCCAAATTATGAAATTCAAACACCCAAATGCCTATTCCATGTCATAATACCGCCAAAAAATAGTTAATCACCCTAGCATGCATAATCATGCCAAAAGCATTGAATTTAGCCTAGGTTTGTTGGATTTGGTGCTTGAAGGGCCAATCCGAAAAATATATTGTACATTATATTTTATTATTTATTAATAAACGTTTTCATTTCAACCTTATTAATGGTAATTATTATATCATAATTCTATTAGTTTGATAGATAAATATATTGAGAATGAAATCGACCTTAGAATAGTCATGTAGTAATACATGACACTAGGTGGTCCGACAGTGGGATAGTATTACTACTATAAACTATTCTTAAAATAAATATTCATAATCGTTGGTTTTAGAATACAGTCGATTCCCATAACCTAGAAGACTAGCACATGTTGTATATATTGGAATTGGAGTTTCAATGGTCTAACCCAATGGACTATGAGCAACAGAAGCTCTTATAGACATGTAGGTATTTGTTGGAGCGAATACTAAATGACTCACAAGTGATTCCTAATAGTTGAAAGTACACACCACCGTCAATAGGAATCTCATCGAGTCGAATCGCATATATGATCATTTCATTATAGGATATCATTGATTTTGTGTGTGATCCTCCACACTTTGATGCTACGTATATTATAGGCCTTTCATGGTCTAACCCCTACATGTTCGTTGGGTGTGGACCGATGCACTCATTAATCAAGTGTGTATCAAGATAGGATCCATCAGCCCATATGTGTACCATAAAAGGGTTTGGGTATCCATGTTAATGAGTCATGATTCTTAAGAATTAGGCCAAAGCTGATCACCTATGGTTGATCTCATATATCAAAAATGGATTTCTGATTATTTGTAAAGAATCGTGGACATGTCAAAAATATGAGATGTGCATCTCAAAAACTTAACGGTGAAATCTATGTTTCCTAAGCACAACTCGGCTAGCCTACGACGGAGGGATTGTTAAACTTATGTGATGACCTCGACCTGTATAGTTTCGAAAGGTCGTTCGTGTTCTTCACAAATTCAGAGGCGGCCAGATTACGTATATATAAGCTAGACTTATATGACGAACGTTTCTGAACAGAGAGTGTCCCACAATATGAAGTGTACTCATTGAGCACTCGGGTAGTCGATAATTTTTTATAATAAATAATATTTGATAGTATAATTATCAATCAGTGTAATTAAGTGTTATTGGATAACATTAATTATTTATTTGACCAATTGAGATTAATTGGATTAATCCAAATTAATTATCACAAAACAAGTTTTTTTTTTTTGTAATTTCATAAAGAATCTATCATTGGAGGATATTTGGGTAATTATAAAATATGTGATAATATGTGTATTTGGCTTGATTTATTTGGATTAAATCAAAGTGGTAGAGAATGAGCTAATCAGCTTGTTAAACTTTGTCTAGTTTTAATTAGATTAAATCAAAATAGTAGACAAAATTGATTAGTTACACCTAATATGCATAATTGGACAAATTAGATTAAGCTCACCTTAAATTTGATTAGAACTTTTATTAATTAAACATTGCATAAGCTTGACTATAAAAGGCAAGCTTGAATAAGTTTTTAATGAAGCAAACATCAGGCAAAACATAAGAATGATTAACCTAAAGAAAGTATTTGTGAGAGAAGCTTTGGAAGTTCTCTACATTTTCAACAATGAGAAGAAAATTGGATCTTGAATTCAAGCTTGCTAGATAAATTTGATCATCTCTAAAGCTATGTTTTTTTGAGTTGTTATCATTAGTGAAGCATATATGATGTATAATGCATTGGATACATAATAACATAGCTTTGAAAGCATAAACACAGTATACTTGTGATTATGTCAAATATATTCATGTTGAACATGGAAGATAAAATTAGAGTTTGGAACTCTATATGAAAAATTGGAGCTATAGCTACCATTGTAGAATCACTTGACCGCCTTTAAATGACCTAGAATTATTCATGAGTCAATTCTTTGTGGGATTATATTTTGATTTGTATTTTGATTCAAAGTAATGCATATATGTATTTAGAATGCATGTATGTTTATTCTATAACATCTGTTGATGTTGGTTTTGATGTTAAAAATTAGATTTTGGGTTTTTGAAAGTGTTAAGGGAATGTTGGAAAATAATTGGGTGAAAAACTCAATTCATTTGCTCTCTGGAATAAGGAGCTGGTGAAGGAAAACAAAATAAAAAAAGAGGCTGAATTGGGCAATACAATGGCGCGTGCACCGTAGCGCGTGAGTATGCGAACGTGCACATCAAATCTTATTTTGGCCCGTTTTTTGAGCTTTCGAACTCCGATATGTCCCTGTTTTTCCTATGGACTCGTAAAGGAATATAGTATTCCATTAAATAATTTTAAAATATAGCCATACTCTATATCCATAGGTTCGACCCAGTTTCACTGCTCGAGGTATCGATCCAACCCTAGTGATTCTATATTTGCCCCAACAGAATGGTATCAGAGTATGTCCTAACCACGCAACACATGTTACTTGTTTGACAAGTATTTCAATCTATGCCTCTTTAATTTTAATTTAATTATGCATAAGTCATATTAGATATGCATTGCATGTTTTAAATTAAAATTTTTAGTTAGACCCAAACATGTTAATGACTTGATTGTCATAAATCTCCAATGATTAGGTGATTACTTTTAAGTAATAGTATTAATAATGTTGGAGCATTATTGGATTGTCCTTCTTGTCAATACGGAGATGAATGAGTTATTATTACTTATGTCCAATATCTTCATTATTGTAAGGGTATAAGTGGTCAGAACTTAGGTCGCTCCGATAAAATATTAGATGTAGCGTGATGAGTTGACGTAGTCACCCAATATCGTCATTATTGTGACGGTGTACTTAAGAAGCTCATTAGTACACATAACAAGTATATACCTGGAACATGTCTTAATCCAATACCTTCATTATTGTGAGGATAAGAAATGGTTCAGGACCAAACTTTTTATGTCACATGGATATAATTGAACTTTGAGTTCTACCTAATGCGTTTATGAAGGTCAAAACTATAATTATTGTGTGCTGGAGTAAATTTCATGGGATCCACATCCCACTATAAAATTGATTGTCAAAATTCTATTTTTCTGTTAAAGAAGATTACTGAATTATGTAAAGTAATAGGAGGACATTAATAGATTTAAAATTCATAATCATATTAGTTTTTTATATTGAACTAAAAATAAAAAATATTATACTATTGTTTAATTGTTGTCTTGTAGATGGCTGACATAAATCCATTAGCTTGACTTTTGGATTCTAATAAATTAAAAGGAGCCGACAACTATTTTCAGTGAGAAATGAACATTCGTCTTATCTTGGAGTCAGAGCGATTAAGCTATGGGACACTCAATCCATTTCCTATCGAAATCGATCCTGATTCCACTCCCGAAGAGTAGAAGACATTTGATAAATGAAATGATAATAACCTGAGGGTGAAATCCTACATTCTAAGATCGATGGTTCTAGATTTGCATAGACAACATATAGATGTACCTCATGTTTGGAGCATTATGAGAACACTCAAGAAGTTGTTTGAAGTAAATCAAGAAATTGAAATATATTAGAGACCTAAGGAATTATTCCATGCTATGCTCAAGGATGGAGGAGCTGTTTGTTGGACAATGATGACCCATAACATCACTATTTGTACAGAATATGGTGTTGTTGTACAAATTAACTATGTGACAAAGGAAATTGCTCTTTTATCATTTGTAATTAGATTACCGGGATATATAAATGATAAAAGTCCATATGATTAGTTACGAATTAATAAGATATGAGACAGTATTAATCGACTAAGGTTTAATCATTAAATATCCCTAGTCGTAGTATTACCGAGACTGGACATCGATAATGCGGAATAGACTAGTATTGCACTTGTGCGCGTTGTGGGAGCATAACAGCATAGTTCTCATATATTTAAGTATTGGATACTTATGCAAGTGTGATAGGAGGTTGTGTTTACCGATGGTACGGAAATAGCTTTGCTCTAGATAGACCCCTCGGAATCCCATTGGTAGTATGACTATGTGTCTATGGGAGTCTGAATCAGGGTAGGTGTATTTGGTCTTAACTTGAGACTTGCATCACTAATACTTGCGACAATCAGTATACTTTGGTTTTGGTCATCCAGGGCTTTAACGGGTTCTGTGTACGCCTCTACTGGGTATATTGAGAATCGTAGTGTATTGGGTGTGATGTCAAGATGGAAGTATCACTTCAGTCATATGGAGATGATGATCACGTAGGATACGGAACTAGTACTCTTAAGTACTGCAGTCATCGGGATAATATGACTAGGTCATGATTATCCGATTATAGAGACTAGTTACCAGAGATCCGATATATGCTTCGTACGGGGCAGACACAATTTCAGCCCCAGGCCTAGCATGTGACATTCGATACTACATCGCAATACACAATACTATGTATACTACGCCTGACACAGATTACATATTCCTTAAAAGAATATTTCTGGAGAATTGGGTTGGCACGATGCTTTGCTAGAAGCCAACCATGTCTTGTAAATGGTAAGAATGTGGTACTGGGTACGCACGTATTCGGATATTCCGATGACCGGATTTACTGTCAACATATCCAGGATCTCATTGGTCACTTCCCGAAGATTCACCGATGACGTATGACTCGAACATAATTAATCTGGGATTAATTGGAAGAGAGAGAAAATTAATCTAGGATTAATTACGGAGAATTTTATCTGGTATAAAATTCAATTAGAAGAGAGAGAACGATTAATTTGGAATTAATCGATAAAATAATATATTCGATATATTAAATGAAATTAGATTTCATAACGGAATTAAAATTGGATTTTGATTCGGGCGAACGAATTAATTTAGAATTAATTCGCGAGCGACTTTAATAGTAATTTTGCTAGACATAATTATTTAATTAAATTTTATTTAATTAAGTCGCAACGGAAAATTCGTTAATTCGGAATTTGAATTAAAGTGGGGCCCACACTTGTCACATCACCTAGTCAACTTTATCAACTTTTTGTTGATAGAAGTTGGTGGGATTTTGATGGTTGCTTGTTTCTTACACAAGCGTTATTAAAATTGATGTGAAAGTGACATATATCAATTTTTTAAGTTTGGTATATCATTTTAATTTTTGGAAAATCAAAACACACTTCACTCATTTTTCTTTTCTCTCCTCTCCATGCCTTGGGCGTGACCATCTCTCTCTTTTCCAATTTCTTGGCTTGGCCGAGAGATACAAGAAGAACAAAGGGTAATTTTGTTGCAAAATTCTCCATTGCTAGCACATAAAGAGATCATACAAAGGTGATAGGGAAACCTTTCCCATGAGTTTGGAATTCAAGAATCAAGCTTGGAAGCTCAACATACATCAAAGGAGAAGCTTGGAGCAACTTCCATGGAGGCAAAATTTTGTTGTCTACACATCTTTAGCCGATCAAAGTGAGTAATTTCCACTACTTTACTTTGCGTATTCACATGTTTTATGCTTAATGATCTTGGTTATTGTTCTTAGAGAACCCAACAATGGTATCAGAGCCTATATTAAGCATGAAATATTTTAGGGTTCTTAATCTTGTATTTGGGTATTTTTGATTTTAGCATGATTTGATCAAATTGTTTGTTTGGGTATGCTTATATATTGATAACTTAAAGTTATGTATGATCAATTTGATAAAAAATTAATTGGATTAATTTTCCCCAAATTTGGAGGCTTGGCAGAATGGTGTAGGAACCCTAAGCTCTTGGTGATTTTTGATTTTAAGCCATTGAATGTGTTTAGAATGCTTGGATATATTGATTTGTGATTTAATTGGATTGAAATCAAAATCGGATATAAAAATCCCTTGAATTGCCGTGAGCTATTGTAAGAGCATGTTGGATTGATTTTGCTTCAATAATGTTGGACATGTATTGATTAAATTAAAGCATGATTAATTAGTTTAATTGGTGTTTTGGAAATATTAATTTAACAAATTAATTATGGCTAATACACTTTAATTAAATAATTGTGATATTTGGAATATTGTGATTAAATTAATTGGGCTTAATTTGGAATTGGGCTAAAAATGTTGTATTTGGGCTAAATGGGCTTGGTTGGGCCAAGTTTGGTTTAGGATAATTGGTTGGATCCAATTGGGTCTAAAACCATTTCCATAAAGTCCAAATATAATAATTGGGCCTTTAAAAATTTAATTGGGCCTAATGGGCCAAAATTAATTTTGTGGCAAAGGATGATTCCTTATTGGGCTTTGGTTGCCAAAGTCCATGCCTTATGAATTAATTAAAAGCCCATTGGACTTTAATTAAAATTGACATTGGATGTTAATTGGGCTTTGAGACCCATAAAGATTAGATTTAGAATCTAAGTCGTAAAGGCACATTAAAAAGTGTAATTATTTAATTTGGAATTAAATATGAATTAGTATTGAATACAAATTAAATATTGAATACAAATTAAATTGGATTTAAAATTGTAGTTCGATATAATTCAAGAATACTTACTTTGAGTATTTATTCTTAAACGAGTTTGACTCGCGCAAATCAAATCGTTGTATGAACATTGGATGGTCATTAATCAAAGATTAATTAATTGGATTAGATTGATTGAATCACATGCCTTGTGTGAATACATGGATGCATGTATGAATAATGTATATCAGATGGATATTAGAAGGGTGAGGGCAATTTTGGAAATTGTTGTAATAAATTTAGAATTTATTAAATTGGACCTGCGTGTCCAGCCAATTACCTTTTGAATCTTTGTAATTCTCTTGTCACCTATTCCCCTCAATGTAAATGAGGTTTCGTTAGAAGTGTTATGTAATTGGGTAGAAGTTAGAAAAGTGCTAGCCGGGGAGAGGAAATAGAGTGATTTGTTCGAGGAACAATTTGTGAGATATCCATCCGCATATCATTATTAATTTATTTATAGCGCCTTATTATACTTTTAGAATGCATGCTTAAGGGTGTATGATAAGAGCTAATCAAAGATAATTAATTGGTTGCCAATTACGAGAAAAACTCTCAACAAATATAAAGCGTTTTCCTTCCATTGAGTGATTCTCTCTCAAGATCCAAGATTGGCACTGGTTTGTTGGCCAAAGTCAAGACCTTTGTCCATCGCGGATGTGTTTGAATCATGAAGGCTTTGTTCCATATCGCATGTCTTGTCCAAGTTGTGATTTGTTGGCCAAAGTCAAGATCACTTCTTGTCCATCGACATCGATTACGAAGCTTTCCAAAGTCAATGGGTCCTGCTTAACTGGAATCATTAAGCTTGTTGGGCCAAAGCCAATGCTTAGTTGATTCAGAGGAAAAAGGTTAGGCAATATATTGGATATATTGGCATATATTGGATATATGTTTCGGACTTGGAAGTCCACCTACTGGATCTAGGAATTGGATGAGATCCAATTGATCTTAGAGATCTACCTAGTTAAGTTTCATACAACTTGTTGGCCAAAGTCAATTGATCTTAGAGATCTACCTAGTTGTGTGCTATTTAACGGGATCCTAGCCCACTAGGAAACTAGGTTTCCCGAGTACTCAACAGAGGGTTAGAGGCTCGCCGAAAAATAGTGGGAGACAAGTATTAAATTTGCAATTTCGTTTAGATACTTGTCAATACGCGCTCATTTCATTTTTCGTCATTAATTTATAAATATATTAGTTGGACTAATATTTAATTGTTGTTTTAATTTAAAATTGGACTGTATTCAAACTACTTCATTTATAGTTGATTTTATAATTGGATTATAGTAATCAATATATTTGAATTTAACCAATCAAATAGTAGTTGATTATATAGTTAGACTATAGTAATCATTATATTTGATTATACCCGAAATTGTTGATTGGATAGTTGGACTATTGGAATCAAGATAACTGAAAGATTAGCGTTTAGAATATAATCCTGGGTGAAAATATCTTTAAACGGCTTTAATTTTCAGATTGGGAATAGAACCTCAGGATAGTTCTGGGAACTGAGAAGTTATTCTATTTGATAGAGAAGCATCTCGGGCCTGAGCCCGGAGTTGAGCAAATAGTGGAGCATGAGTTTTGGAAGACTCATGGTAATGATAACTTTAGTGCTCAATCCTTTATGCTTAATGCAATGACACTTTAATTTTGTCGTCAAAACTAAGGATTAGATCCTTATACCATGATGTTGAAATTAAAGATCTTCATAGATCTAATCTTAGATCTTATAAGTACTAATTGCAAAAGAAGCTCTTTCGCTCGCGTATGTCAGAGGGTACGTCTATCGAGCACTAGGTGTCACAGATGATTGCTGACATCAATCAGCTAGGTTAGCTGGGCATTACCTACGTGGCCGAGACTACCAAAGATTTGATCTTATATTCTCTACCCGAAAGCTGGGGCAGGTTCATAATGAACCAAGAGTAAACTCTTGGAGAGTTGAAGGCTATGCTCAAGGAGGTAGAGCCAGAGCTTATAAAAGGGCAAAGGCAAAATCATCACAGTCTTCAGGGAAGACAAATGACATATCCCAAGATGTCTGCCTAAACTGTGGCAAACGGGGTCACTGATGCGTGACTACCATATGAACAAGGCAGACATGAAGGAAGTGAAGACGGGGCAAGGCTCCGGCTTTAAGTATGTTTGTCATAAACATGTTCACTATTAGTTGCAAAATTGTATTTTTGATACTGAATGTGGTACATAAATATGTACTGATGTGCAGAATCTGCTGATTAGCAGGAGACTGACTTCAGTTGAGATCTACCTGCGAGTCGAAAACGGAACGTGAGTCGCTGTTTTAACCGTAGAAACCTAAGTTTTGGAACTGCCCTTGGGGCATGTACTTAAATTAGGAAACAGTAATAATATACCTAGTTTGACTAGAAACATTACCTCTATATCTAAGTTTAACCTGTTGCGGGTATACCTTTATATTCTAGAACACTAAGTGTTTTATTTTATAAAGATGATATTGAGATAAACACATTAGATGTAAACAACAGTATTTATATTTAGAATATAAATGAATCTCATATGTATGACATGACAAACAAATAGCTCAAACTGAATAAATCAGTTGAGATTTATAAGTGGCATTGTTATCTGCGACACATTAACAAGAATCATATATCAACACTTTCGAAGAGTGGATACTAGGAAGGATTTGATTCTAATTCAAATAATGTCTACGAATCTAGTTTATTAGGCAAAGTGCCTAAAACACCTTTTACTTGGTAAGAGTACAAGTGCCACCGATCTGTTAGCCCTCGTTCATAGTGACGTAAGTGGGCCCATATCTAGCTAGGCTAGAGGTGGATATGAATACTTCGTAACCTTTACGGATGTGGCATCGCGTTATGGTTATGTGTTTCTTTTGAAACATAAATCGGAAACTTTTGAGTAATTCAAAGAGTTTCGACACGAAGTAGACAAACAGACTGGCTAAAGTATTAAACCGTCATGGTTAGACCGTGGTGGAAAATACTTAAGCAATAAGTTTCTCGATTACTTGAAGGAGTATAATATTCTTTCACAGTGGACTCCTTCCGGAACACCTCAATTGAGCGGTGTGTCCAAAAGGAGAAACCGAATTTTGTTGGACATGATAAGGTTAATGATGAGTCGCTCTGAGCTACCATTTTCCTTCTAGGGATACACATTAAACAGTGCAATACTTATTTTGAATAAGGTTCCATGAAAATCTGTTAGACAGACTTCATATTAGATATGAACAGGAAAGAAATCGGGTTTTCTTATTCATGAAGATTTGGGAATGCTGGGCATATGTTTGGATGATACCAAACTAAAACCCAAATTGGATAAGTGCCTATTTGTAGGTTATCCTAGGGAAACCAAAGTATAGTACTTATACAACTCACAAGAGAACAATGTAATTGTTGCTCTCCATGCCGTTTTCCTAAGAGGAATACCAATATGCAGTGGTAAGTGGGAGGAAAGTAAAACTCGATGAAAATTAGAGTAATCTTGTTCCAGGCACTGATTCGTTAACGGAACACAAACAGTTCATCAGGGATGAAATTGTACCACAATCTTCAAATACACAAGAACCGCGTAAGTCGGAGAGAGTCAGAGAACAACCTGATAGGTATGGGTTTCTGATCTCACCTCATAAAGATATCAATCTTATTGAGGAACACGAACTGGCTACGTATAAGGAAGTGATACAAGGCATCGACTCCCTATTATGGCAAAGTGCCATGATGTCCGAAATGGATTCCATGTATACCAACCAAGTTTGGACACTGGTTGTTGTACCGGAAGGCATTGTGCCTATTGGTACTAAATGAGTCTTCAAGGAAGACATACATGGATGGAAACAAACAAACGTACAAAGCTAGGCTTGTAGCGAAAAGGTATCATTATCAACATTGTGTCGATTACGGAGAAACCTCTTAACCGTTGCCATGATTAAATCCATTTGGATAATGCTTGCTAATGCTGCATGTTTCATTAATGAAATATGACAGCTGAACATCAAAACCGCTTTCCTTCAACGGAAACCTTTTGGAGGATGTTTATAAACATCCTAACGGTTTTTTCGTGCCAAAACATGCAAACAAGGTTTGCGAGTTAAATCAATCCATTTATGGATTGAAGCAAACATTACGTTCTTGGAACTAACGTTTTGATAAGATCATAATGATATATGATTTAATTCAAAACGAATATAATTCTTGTGTATATAAGAAGGTTAGTGGGAGCGCACTGACAATGATTGTCCTAAATAATGATGATATATCATTTCTTGGAAATGACATTCCCATAATACAATCGGTGAAAGCTTGGCTTTCATGAAAATTCTTCGTAGACTACTTGGGAGAGAAACCCTTTATTCTAGGAATAAGGATCTACTGTGATAGATCTAAAAGTTGTTGGCACTCTCCGAGAACTCGTACATTGAAATATATGTACGCGACCTTGTGTCTCATATGCTTTGAGCATATGGAGTCACAATCAGGCCAATCCAAGTGATAGTCACTGGATTGATGTTAAGAACATCCTTAAGTATCTTAGATGAACTAAGGATGCTTTCTTAAGCTATAGAGAATGAGAACTTGAAGTGACTGGGTTCACCACTGTAAGTTTCCAAACCGAAAAAAATGACTATAAGTTATAATAAGGGTATTATATAGTTTGAATAACGGAACAGTAATCTGGAAAGCTTCCAAGCAAGATACTGTTGCCGAATAAACAACAAAAGCGGAATATTGCTGCAGTTGAGGCAGCAAAAGAAGCAATTTTGGATCTGTAAAATTCCTAATTAGATCATGAGTAGTTTTGTTAGCAGCTGAGCTAGGCTACAATATATGTTAAATAATTATTGGTCTCATCAATGATCCAAGTATATACTTCAACTAATTAATCTGATTCGTCAGATCATAAATCGTGGTGATGTGATGATCAAATAAATCGCATTAGATGATAACAATGCAAATCCGCTGACGAAAGCTGTTTCTCAGCAGAAGTTTGAGTGACCCGTACAAAGTTCAGGTGTAGGAAACTTGAGTGATTGGCTATAGGCCAAGTGGGTGATTGTTGGACAATTATGACCCATAACATCACTATTTGTATATAACATGGTGTTGGTGTACAAATTAACTATGTGACAAAGGAAATTGCTCTTTTATCATTTGTAATTGGATTACCGGGATATATAAATGATAAAAGTCAATATGATTAATTCCGGATTAATAAGATATGAGACAGTATTAATCCATTAAGGTTTAATCATTAAATATCCCTAGTCGTAGTATTATCGAGACTGGACATCGATAATGCAGAATAGACTAGTATTGCACTTGTGCGTGTTATGGGAGCATAACGACATAGTTCTCATATATTTAAATATTGGATACTTATGCAAGTGTGATAGGAGGTTGCGTTTACAGATGGTACGGAAACAGCTTCGCTCTAGATAGACCCCTCGGAATCCCATTGGTAGTATGACTATGTGTCTATTGGAGTCCGAATCAGGGTAGATGTATTTGGTCTTAACTTGAGACTTGCATCGCTAATACTTGCGACAATCAGTATACTTTGGTTTTGGTCGTCCAGGGCTTTAACAGCTTCTGTGTACGCCTCTTCTGGGTATATTGAGAATCGTAGTGTATTGGGTGAGATGTCAAGATGGAAGTATCACTTCAGTCATATGGAGATGATGATCACGTAGGATACGAAACTAGTACTCTTAAGTACTGCAATCATCGGGATAATATGACTAGGTCATGATTATCCGATTATAAAGACTAGTTACCAGAGATCCGATATGTGCTTCGTTCGGGGCAGACACAATTCCAGCCCCAGGCCTAGCATGTGACATTCGATATTGGATCGTAATACGCAATACTACGTATGCTATGCCTGACATAGATTACATATTCCTTAAAAGAATATTTCTGGAGAATTGGGTAGGCACGATGCTTTGCTAGAAGCCAACCATGTCTTGTAAATCGGTAAGAACGTGGTACTGGGTAAGCACGTATTCAGATATTCCGATGACCAAATTTACTTCCAACATATCCAGTGATCTCATGGGTCACTTCCCGAAGATTGACCGATGATGTATGACTCGAACATAATTAATCTGGGATTAATTGGAAGAGAGAGAAAATTAATCTAGGATTAATTACGGAGAATTTTATCTGGGAAAAAATTCAATTAGAAGAGAGAGAACAATTAATTTGGAATTAATCGATAAAATAATATATTCGATATATTAAATGAAATTAGATTTCATAAGGGAATTAAAATTGGATTTTGATTCGGGCGAACGAATAAATTTAGAATTAATTCGCGAGCGACTTTAATAGCAATTTTGCTAGGCATAATTAGTTAATTAAATTTGATTTAATTAAGTCACAACGGAAAATTCGTTAATTCAGAATTAACGAACCCGAGGCCGGAATGTGTTTGGGGGCCCACTCAGATTTTGAATTAAAGTGGGGCCCACATTTGTCACATCACCTAGTCAACTTTATCAACTTTTTGTTGATAGAAGTTGGTGGGATTTTGATGGTTGCTTGTTTCTTACACAAGCATTATTAAAATTGATGTGAAAGTGACATATATCAATTTTTTAAGTTTGGTATATCATTTTGATTTTTTGAAAATCAAAACACACTTCACTCATTTTTCTTTTCTCTCATCTCCATGCCTTGGGCGTGACCATCTCTCTCTCTTCCAATTTCTTGGCTTGGCCGAGAGATACAAGAAGAACAAAGGGTAATTTTGTTGCAAAATTCTCCATTGCTAGCACATAAAGAGATCATACAAAGGTGATAGGGAAACCTTTCCCATGAGTTTGGAATTCAAGAATCAAGCTTGGAAGCTCAACATACATCAAAGGAGAAGCTTGGAGCAACTTCCATGTAGGAAAAAATTTTGTTGTCTACACATCCTTAGCTGATCAAAGTGAGTAATTTCCGCTACTTTACTTTGCGTATTCACATTTTTTATGCTTAATGATCTTGGTTATTGTTCTTAGAGAACCAAACACTGTTATCATTCATGTTATGAACATGATTAATCTCCGATATTTGGATTGATGGGGCATTATGATCGATGAATGATTAGGTCGAAATTTGATTATATCATTTTTGCCCGGTACTTACGCTGGTTTTGTGTTAAACTTTCATATGCATTCGATGAAAGCTAGTTATAAAGAACTTCATAACATGGTACGTACAACGAAGCTTTATTTGAAGAAATGCAATCCCACTTTATAACTCCATGGTGAAACAAGCTCTTTAAAGACTTCTAGGAAGTTGAAGAAGATTAAAATAAGAAAGAATAAGATATCAAAGAAATACTCTAAAAAGTACAAAGCTGCATGACCACATATAGCTCGTGATGCATGTCTACAATGCAAGAAGTCTGAACACTGGAAGAAAGATTGTCTAGAGCTGAAAGGAAAGGCATAACCTTCATGTACACTTTATATTTGTCTTATTATTGACATCTCATTAGCCTTAAATGCAAATAGTGGATGGGTGTTAGACACTTGTAGTCCAACTAATATTTGCAACTCTATACAGGTCATGAGGGTTAAAAGAAGGATGAATAAAGGGGAGATCCAGCTTAGAGTTGGAAATGACGAGACATTGGATGTTAATGCCATAGGAACGGTTATTCTAGATCTCTCTCATGGATGTAAATTAATTTTACCTGATTGTTATTATGTACACTATCTTATTTGACAGATAATATCGTTAGCGATATTGGATAAAGATGGATATAAAATAAACATTGAAGATGGTGCTTTATGTTTATATGATAGAGACAATACTTGATATGTGAATGTTCTTTATATAACGGTCATTATGTTTTGGAAATATATCAAGATGTATTTAATATAGAGGAAAATATAAGTAAATGTCTGAATTAAATAATATTTAATTATGACATATGAGATTGGGCCACATAGGTGTTAGACGCCTATCAAAATTGGTTAAGATAGAACCTTATCTGATTTATGAGTCATGTATTCAAGGGAAAATGATAAAGGCCTCATTTTTTATGTTAGACACCGTGCTGAAGATTTATTGAAGGTAGTACATAGTAATTTGTGTTGTTCATTAAATCATGTCACTCATAATGGTTCAATATACTTCGTGACTTTCACGGATGACAAGTTAAGATATGGATATGTCTATTTGATGAGACATAAATAAGAAACATTTGAAAATTTGAAAATATTATGAAACAAAGTTGAAAAA